>PVKE010001500.1:0-98782 GCA_004027555.1 Craseonycteris thonglongyai
AAGAACGTCCACCGGCTGGTGTGAGGGCCCCTGGGTCTGGGAACACAGGGACTTGGTAAACCTCTCTAGATTTCCTCCACGCCCCCTAACATAAAGACAGAACAGCAGTGCCAAGGCCACTACCACTACCCTCCCCTACCAGCCATCCCTTTCCCGGACCCCACCTGCACAGAGTGTTGCATTTGAGGGCTCCAGTCCCAAAATTGTTTCCCACATAGGACAGTCTGTCTGTTTCAGCTGCCTAAAATGCAAAAGGGGAAGGCTCCATTATAACCAGTGTTGAAAGGTATTAAGCATCTTGTCTATTCCACATTCACAAAAAGCTTTGGAATCCAAACCACAGCAGATCAGAACTACAAAGCCTCTGGGAGATGATCCAGCCTCACTATCTCTAAGTGAATCTGGGGTGCCCCTGGGAGAAAGGCAAGAGGACTTTTGAAAGGGAAGCCCCAGACACTGCTGGCTTCTAGCTGATCTGAAAAGTTCTTGGGGGAGCTGCACCACAAAACTTGGGAGAGAGCTCCTGGGCTCTCCACACTCATAGGCATTAAATAAACTGATTCTACAGGCAACCTCCTAGGTCCAAAGTCCACTCCCTTCTTGAACGTCTTTGCCCACCTCTCCCATGACATGCTCTTAGGAACACGGAAATGGCTGATTCACTCAACTACAGCCACGCTTTCCAGCTTCCTTGTTTGCCCTTGCTTTCCTCTTCACTTGAAATACTAAAACCTCAGTTGTCAAACCCTCCTTCAACCTTCAGATCTCAGGTCCCCTTGCCTTCCCAGGAAAACATTCTAGCAAGCAGAGTTCGGCTGAGCTCACCCTGCCCTATACTCTCCCTCCCTCAGGCCCTGAGCTTTGTCTATTTGTATGAATGTCACATCTAGCTCTCACCTCTCTAGGGTCTTTGCACCATACTTGCCATATTTCTCTTAAGTCTGAAATAGGATAAAATCTCAACACAGGGAAATCCCTCTTGTGGGGACATCTGATAATGTCTGACATTCTGGTTGTCAAAACTAGGAGGTGCTACCCAAAGGTTCTCCTGAGGACTGTAGAGTGGAGGAAATTGACCACTGCAGCACTTACCAGGATCCGGTGACTCCTCTTCCTGGGGTTTGTGGAGTCATTGCTCTTGTACAAGGTAAAGCGCACATTGTCTGGATTCTGCAGCTTTCCATTAGAGAACTGGACTGTAAGATCACAATCCAAGAATGAGTTCAGATCAGAAGGACCCACAATATATGGTGGGGAGAAAATGGACTGTCAATGGGGGAGCAATTAGAGAAATGAGGACAGCAAGGAAGCCCAAGTTCTGACCTGAAGTGGGGCTGACGGAGGCCCAGGTCCATTCGGAAAGAGGGAATGCGGAGGCGAGGAGTCCTGGGGATGGCTGCGACAGTAAGGAGTAACTCGGGGAATGGGGCTGACCGAGGCGGTTTCACCCAGACCTGGAGAGAGGGAATCCCTGCCTAGTGGAGAGAAGGAAATGGACCAAGTCTAAGACCTGGTGAGAGGATGACAGGATCCTGGGTACAGCCCCGGGAGGGGGCGGCTGGGATGTCCTCACGCAGGTGGGAGGTGGTGACAGAAAGATGATGGGATGACAGAGGAGCTCGGGCCGAGTCCCAAGTAGTGGTGGGCACTAGGGTGGGGGTGTGGGCAGGGCTTTGGCCCTGCTGCGAAAGACCGTAAAGGTATAGAAACGGATGGGGGAGTTGGGAACTCTACTCCAGCTCCGCAGTGTTTACCCAGTACAGCCCTCTGGCTGTCGGCGGGCTCCCCACAGTACAGCCACTTCGCACTCGACAGCACTTCCCGCGCCATCTCGCCTCTCCGGCCGCCAGGTCCCTGCAGGAGTTAGGCAGTAACGGACAGCCCTCCGCACGCGGAGGTGCGCGGACCGGAAGAGGAGGCGCGTGCCCCGCCCCACAGACACCGCCCCTTCCGCGCGGCTGCCGAAACCCTGCGGCGCACCATCTCCGCCCACCCTTCGCCCCGCCTCTTCGCGGAGGGGGCGTGGCCTCACACCCCGGGGGTCCTTCACCTGATTCGCCCGGCACTCCGCCTGCGCTATTAAGTCTCGTGGGGGCTAAGGGTCTGAAGCTCCTAGAATAAGGTGACCAGATTTTAACATTGGTAAAGCGGGACACCATTGGGGGGGGGCGGGGGCGGGAGGGGTTGTTGATTAAAAATTTGGTCTATCTCCCGCCGTTTCCTAGCTAGTCGTGCATTCTTTCCAAAAATCAGGACTTTTTTAAAATGCCGAGGTACGGGGGACAAATTGTTAAAAGTCGGGACTGTCCCACCAAAAGTGGGACATCTGATCACCTTATCCTAGAAGTCTTGCTGCTTTTACTTAAAGGTCATGTGGGTTTTCTTTCTGCTTAGCACTGTGTAGGTAGAGTATGATCTCTCTCTCCTACGGTAACAAATATATCTTACTAAGACCTGAAAGGCCCACTTCAAATTGAGAATCTGACAGGCATTTCTTGAGCCCCAACTAAACGTCGCAGCTTGGTAGAGAGCATTTGCTGTCTAGAGCCTCCATGCACATATGTGGACATCCAGTCCTTAAGTCCATGTTTTGTCCACAACACTGCAAACAGCTTCTAGCCATGATCATTCCTTGGGCCTAGATTTGCTGTGTCCCAATCAACCCTGCTGGGATGGACCAGGGGAGAGTCTCAGTAGACTCAGAGCATTTGAGCAGGGGATTCTCTGATGGACCAGAAGGTGGGGAGCCTGATCTGATTGTCCCTGAAGATTCAACCCTCCCCTCCACATGGGGAGTTATCAAAGCAGGAGACCCAAAGCAAAGCCCTTAAGGATGGACCCAGGTAGAGGCCCCTTTTGCCTGGTTAAAGGGAGATACTGTTGAAGGGCAGTAACTCCAGTTGACTCATCTGTTCTCCCTATCTCTTTCTTTAAGACTCATTCCTAGGGGTGCTAGGATAGCTCAACCGTTAAGGGCTTGCTTGCCTTGCAATTGCCAGATCCAGTGTTCCATTCCTGGGCCTGGCCTGTGCGAATTGCTGAACTGCTGCCATTAGGTACAACTGGTAACCGCTGGGATGGCACAGCACTGAAGGTTCTTGCCTCCCATGTTGGAGGCCTCCAGTTTGGTTCCCACCCTACGGGGCCCCACATTCACCTGTGTGGAATGAAACCATGTCATAACTAATGATGTACAACTACGGAGATTGCTCTGGGCCCTGTCTCTTCTCTCTGTCTCTCTCACCTCTCAAACAATAAAAAAAAAAAAAAATCTTTAGAAAACGAAAGTAATAAGACTCATTCCCTTTTCCACACACACCCAGGATGCTTTGAACAACACTTGAGCTCCCTTTTGAGCACCTGTAATACTTTTCCCAATCTCAAACTTACAGAAACATTACAAGTACAATGCAAAGAACATTTTTTTTTTGACTCGAATATTTCAGAGTAAGTTGTCAACCTGATGCCTCATCACCCGTGAAGACTATAGTATTTCCTATAGATAGGAATGTTCTCTAAATAACTACATACAACCATCAAAATCAGGAAGTTAATATTAATACATTACCACCATATAATCATCATAGTCTAAGTTCACCAACTGTTTTAATGTTTTTTTTTTTAAGATTTATTTTTTTATTGTTTTTGACAGAGAGAGAGTGAGATTCAGAGACAGAGAAGGGGGCGGGCCCAGAACATTCTCCATAACATAGTTGCACATCATTGGTTTTTGCACGTAGTTTCATTCCACAGGTGGGTGCAGCGCTGCACAGGGTAGGAACTAGGCCGGGGTCTTCACCCCGGTGAGAACCGAACTGGGGGCACTCCCCAATTCAGCATATGGGTCCACACTGGCCAGGGCCAGGATTCAATCCTCAATCCTCAGGGCTGCAAAGTGAGCACTTAACCCACTGAGCCATCCCAGCTTCCCCATTTTATTTTTTTTTAAGATATTTTTTGTTGTTGTTTTTTTCTTTTCTTAATGTTTTTATAGCAAAAAAAAAAATCCTGTTCAGAATCACATGTTGCATTTATCTGTCATAGCTCTTTAGTCTCCTTCAACCTGGAACAGTTCCTCACTCTTAGTTTGACTTTCAAAACTTGGACAATTTAAAAGATGATAGGCCAGTTATTTTCTAGAATGTCCCTAGTCTCGGTTTGTCTAATGTTTCCAAACATGGAAACATGGAGCCTGATATGTTTCTGGCTCTGCATTGTTGGCAGGAATATCATAGGCATGAGGCTGTTCTCACTGTATTCTATCAGGTGGCACACGATTTTAATTTGTCCCATTACTGGTTATATTAACTTTGATTATTTAATTAAAGTGGTATCAACCAGGCTTTACCACTACAGAGTTATTCTTTTCCTTTTGTAATTAATAAGTATTTTGGGGGCAAGTAAGTATGCTGTTCATCACATTTCAAATTTATTAATTAATCTATTTATATTGGTATGGACTTGTGGGTTTTGACTTTATTCAATAGATAAGAATATGCTACTATCATTTTATTTTTATGTTCAAATTTTCTCAGATTGGGGAAGCCGGGATGGATTAGCGGATTGAGAGCTCACTTTGCAGCCCCAGTGTCTGAGGATCGAGTCCCCCAGTCCCAGCCCCAGCCCTTGCAGACCCATGTGCTGAACTGGGGTATGATTCCCATGCGGGAGGCCCCCAGTTCAGTTCTCGGCTCCACCTGCCCACCCCCCTGGTTCGGCCCCTGGCTTGAGGGGGCATGCCTCTAATGCGGGAGGCCCCCAGTTCAGTTCCTGCTCTGTGAGGCCCCTGCCCACCTGTGTGGAACGAAACCATGTCGAAAGCTAATGACATGCAACTATGGAGACTGCTCTGGGCCCTCCCCATCTCTCTGTTTCTCTCTGCCTCAGTCAAAAGCAATTGAAAAAAATAAATCTTTAAAGCTGGGAGGAAGAGTGAAGGGTACCACCCATAGAGTAAGAGCAGACTCCCAGAATTATCACAGGCAAGAATTCAAAGTGACGGAGGGAGATCCATCTTATCTGGGCAAAGAAAGTGTTAATGGCAGGGTGTTTGAGAAGGGGACTATGTTGTTTTACTTGTTTAACAATAATTCAAAACATATACTCCTATGTACCATATACATATAAATACACATATACATAAGAAGATGTATCTCTGCAAGGTGAATCTCTCCTACTCAGTGACCAAAACACAAAAAGCTATAGTGACCTCTTCTAAATTAGAATCAGGGTAAATACAGGCAAATTCGACTATGAATGTTTGTTTATAAATTTAGTTTGAAACTTCGTTGACCTCTGGAGTTGTCTCTTAGCATCACTTTTCAGAAGAGGAAAACTTGATACATATTTTGAAAGTAAGGAATGAAGAGGCAATGTCTCCCTTTCCTGGAGTAATATCTCCATCTGCTGGCACTTCAAGATATCGCTAATGCAGGCCTGAAAAGGCAGGTCAGATCCCAGTGTGTGCATCAACTCCTTGTGTACGCTCAAAAATGTTTCTTCTGCTGCTTCATCGTTTTCTTCTGCCTCTGTCTCTCTTTTTTATTCCTTTATCTCTTTTTCTGTGTCTGTCTCGCTCTCCTGTTCTCCCTTCAGTCTTTCCCTATATTTCCCCAAATTTCTGATGCAGATTCTGCTTGCACACTTACAGACATGGACGACTCGGTTCTTATAAGGCAGACTTTACACCTTGGGTAAGTTTTTCCTTACATGGAGCTGAATCTGCTTCTGTAGCTACACTCTGTGGTTCCAGTTTGGCTCTCTGGGACCACACAGAACATGACCAACTCCTCTGCACTCCTCAGCAACTCCTTTCAGCCTCTCAAATACTTCACATACCAAAGTTTCCAGTCTGTCTTCATCCTGGTCACCACTGCTGGACACACACTAATACATCTAGATTTCTTTCAAACTGTGGGGCCCCTCATAGATCAATACTCCAGCTCTGGGCTGGGTAACACAGAACAAAGAGGACCCATCACCATCCTTGTGCTACTTGCCAAGCCTCCCCTACTGAAATCCGTATGTGAATTTATTCTAAGCATCTATACTGTTCAGTTAACTTATTTAGAATTAATAAAGAAAAAGTCTTGATGGTTGTCTGCTAAGTCACATTATCCCTGCATTTTTTTTAAAAACAAAAATTCTGAATTTTATATGAAAGCCTGTTACATTTAATTACTGCATGTTAGATTTAGCTTAATTCAATTTTTAATTTTTCCCAACATTTATTAGATTTTAAAATAATTATCAAACCAACACAATTTTAATGTCCAATATTGGGAAAATACAGAAAAAATGTAAAGAATGCAATTATAGTAACCCATGATCCCATCCCCACCTAAAGGCAAACATTGTTAACATTCTGTTTTATTTCTTTCCAGATTTGTCTCTGTGCTTCCATGTTTATGTAATTGATATATTATATTGTTGTATTTAATTTTGTATCCTTTTAAAATAGTTAACATCATTTTGTAAGCATTTTCTCAGATTACACATGATAGATAGTCCATTGAATGTTACCACAGGGTTTATACATCCAATCTTTTAATTGATCACTATTCCCAATTTTGTTTTCACTGTTACCTGTAACATTGCAGTGAACTTTTTAAGCATAAAACATTGTCTGCTTTTTTTTTTGGATGGATTCCTTTGGTTAGAGTCCTAGGATTTGAGTTGAGAGTCAAAGAGTATAAACATTAAAAAGAATTGTAATACATGGTCAAATTTAACTCCAAAAATTTTCAGATCTTTTAAACCATCTGTCTTTTAACATTATCCAAGGCACTTTGGAAGATATAAGAATGAAAATACACAATCCTTGCCCTCAGAAATTGCTTCCTAGGATGAAAATAAAAATGAAAAAGAGCATTCTCAAGAGTGGACACTGTTAAGTCTTTAGAATTTCTTATTTTATCAATTTCATTGCTTTATTTGTTTTAAATCTTTGTTATGAGGATCATACTCATTCAGGTTTATTATCTTTTCACTAGAATTGTCCTTTTTTATCTTTCATAATATACCTTGTCCTGATGTCCACTTACCTGTCTTCATATAGTTACTCTGGCTTTCTTACGATTGGTATTTGCATAATATATCTTTTTCTATTTTTTTACACTCTTAACCTACTTGTGTCTTTATAGTTAAAACAGGTTTCAACGGACTGCTTGTTCCATGTTTTCTCCATTTTTTTTTTTAAAGAAAGTTGCCAATTATCAACAGGCTTTTTCTTTCCTATTTAAAGATTTATTTTATTGTTTTTGAGAGAAGGTGAGACAAAGAGAGACAGAGACAGACAGACAGAAGGAGGGAGGGCCCAGAGCATTCTCCATAATTGTACATCATCAGTTTTTTTGACAGTTTCATTCCACACAGGTAGATGTGGAGCTGCACTGAGCGGAACTGAACTGGGGGCCCCCCTCACAGAGGGTGAGAACTTTTGCCACCACCCTGGTGGCCACCAGTTGCACCGCAGTTCAGCACATGGGCTTGCACGAGCCAGGGCTGGGATTTGATCCCTGGGCTTCGCAGTTGGAAGACAAGGGCTCGACCTGTTGAGCTATCCCGGCATCCCTTCTCCTTCCTTTATAGTTTGGTTTTTAAAATATTTTAATACTTGATTCATTTGATAATAAATTTGTTGTAAGAAGTCAGATTGATACCCAATATATATTTTCCCAAAAGTCTTCCCAGTTTCACAATCTCAAAATTTAATCTATGTTTCTTCCATTGCTTTGAAATGCCAACTTTTTCATACATTAAATTCTCTTATTATTTAGGTCTATTCTAGAACCTCTGTTTTGATCTACTGAGTTGTCTGTCTATTCATATGCTAGTACCAAGATATTTTATTGTGGTAAAATACACATAACATAAAATTTACCAACTTAACAATTTTAAATATACAATTCAGTGGTATTAAATGCGTTCGTAATGTGAAACCATCACCATTCATCTCCATAGTTCTTTTCATATGTAAAACTGAAACTCTATACCTGTTAAGTAACTTCAATTCCCATTTCACCCAAGCCTCTGGCAACCACCATTCTACTTTCTGTTTATAATTTTGACTATTCTAAGTACCTCATATAAGTGGAATCATACAGTATTTTTCTTCTTTTAACTGGCATACTCCACTTAGCATAATGTCCTCAAGTTTCATCCATATTATAGCATATGTCACAATTTCCTTCCTTTTAAAGAGTGAATAACTTTCCATTGTATGTCTATCACATTTTGTTTATCCATTCATCCATCATCAACAGACATTTGGGTCACTCCACATTTTAGTTATTATGGATGATGCTAATATGAACATAAATGTACAAATATCTCTTTGAAACACTGCTTTCAATTCTTTCAGGTATATAACCAGAAATGGAATTGCTGAATCATATGGTAATTCTATGTTTAATTTTTTGAGGAACTGTCATACTATTTTCCATAGCGTCTATTCTATTTTTGCATCTACTAACAGTGCATAAGGAAGGATTCCAGTTTCTCTACATCCTTGCCATCACTTCTTTACTTTTAATTCTTTGGTAACAATCATCCTAACAGGTGTGAGGATTTGTTTCCCTAATGGTCAGAGATGTTTCATGTGCTTTGCCTTTTGGGTCATTTGTGTATCTTTTTTGGAGAAATGCCTATTCAAATTCATTGCCCATTTTTTAGTTACATTTGGTTTTTGGTTGAATTTTAGTTCTCTAAATATTCTGGATATTAATCACTTATCAGGTACATGATTTGCAAATATTTTCTCCCACTCTGTGGGTTGCCTTTTTAGTCTGTTGGTATTGTCTTTTGATGTACATTTTTAAATTTTCATGAAGTCCAATTTGTCTATTTTTTCTTTTGTTGTCTATGCCTTTGGTGTCTTACCCAAGAAATCACTGCCAAATCCAATGTCAAGTTTTATCTTATGTTTTCTTCTAAGAGTTTTATAGTTTTAGGTCTTATATTTGGGTCTCTGATTCATTTTGAGTTATTGTTTTGTTAATGATGTTAAGTAAAGGTATGATTTCATTATTTTGCATGTGGATATACAGTTTCCCCAGCATCATTTGTTGAAAAAACTGTCCTTTCCTCCATTGAATGGTCTTGGCACCTTGTCAAAAATCACTTAGTCATATACAAGGCCTGACAATTAAGTTCTTGAACTCATCTTAGAAAATATGCTACATACCTCATTGCTGAATACCACTGTGGTCACATTCAAAGTAACCCCCACCCCCACCCCACCCCCCACCCCGGGAAGCTATGAACCAACAACGCCAGAGCCTAGTCTACCCTTCAAAGCAATGTTGGAACTCTTTCTGAAATGCCCATCAGAGCCGTTGTTGTATTACCCTTGATGTCCTAAATAAATGTCATCAAAATGTCTTCCTTTCACTATTTCCTTTATCTTCAGGTAAAGAAAAAAGTCACTGGGGGCCAGCTCAGATGAGTAGGGAGGGTGTCTCAATATAGTGATTTCTTTACAAGCTAAAAACTCCCTCACAGACAAATGCTGTGTGAGCTGGTGCATTGTTGCGAGCCATGAGTTGTTGGCAGGTTGTTCAGATTGTTTTCACCTAACTTTTTCATGCAGCCTTTTCAGCACTTCCAAATAGTGAATTTGGTTGATTTTATCCAAATTCATAATGAACAATCCCTCTGATATAAAAAACGGCTAGCAACATTGTTTTTACTCTTGATTTGGACAGAACTTTCTTGGTCGTGGAGAATTGGCTGTCTTCCATTGTGCACTTGGATGCTTTGTTTCAGGGTTGTATTGGTACACTAGTGTTTTGGTCCAAAACATCATCTTGCTTCTCCAAAAGGTCTTGGCAAACTTGGACTCTCCTTTGCTTTTGTTCATTGGTAAGCTTTGGAATCATTTTTGCACACATCTTTCTCATGCCAAGATTTTCAGTGAAGTTTTCCTGTTTCTCTATCGATGTTTACTTGGTCTGCTATGCTTCTCACAATCAGACAATGATTTTGGTGTGCAATTTGATGAATTCTTGCAATGTTTTAATCATTTCTGCTTGTTACTGGCCCCCCTAACCTCTCTTCATCAGTGATGCTTTCTCTGCCCTCAGAAAAACATTTAATCCACTTGTTTTCTTCATGGCATTATCCCCATCCACTTGGACTAATATGTTCCTGATTTCACTTCCACTCTTGCCAAGTTTAATAAGAAATTAAATGTTTGTTCATTGTTCTAATTCAAGCTCCAACATTCTCACAATGGCACACAAGAACATGCAACAATAATGAACACCACTCAGCAAGACACCATCACATGTCAACACGAACACAGCTGTGAGACACTTATATACCAAGGTTATGAAACCTTACCAAGTTATTTGTACTTGTACAGTGCTGCCAATGTAAGCACCTGGTGGCAAAGTTTGTGAACTAAATTGTCAGACTTTGTATGTGCTACTTTATTTGGGGGCTCTCTATTCCATTCCATTGGTCTGTATTTGTCTTTATGCCAGTACCACACTGTTTTGATTACTGGGCCTTCATAGTAACTTTTTAAATCTAGAAATGTGAGTCTTCCAGCTTTGTCCTTCCATTTGAGGTCCCTTGAAATTCCATGTGAATTTTAGGATGGGTTTTCCTATTTTGGCAAAAAAATATTGTTGGAATTTTTGGTAATGATTGCATTGAATCTGTACATTGTTTTGGGTAGTACTGACATCTTAAAAATATTACTTTCCAATCCATGAACACAGAATGGGTTTCCATTTATTTATGTCTTCTTTAATTTCTTTCAGTAATGCTTTGTAGTTTTCATTGTATAAGTCTTTTATCTCCTTGGTTAAGTTAATCCCTACATTTTTTATTCTCTTTGATGCTATTATAAATGGAATTGTTTTCATAATTTCCTTTTGAGATCATTCATTGTTAGTGTATAACAATGCAACTGATTTTTGTGTATTGACTTTGTATCCTGGTAGTTTGCTGAATTCATTTATTAGCTCTAACAGATTTTTAGATCTGTAATCTTTAGGGTTTTCTACATATAAGGTCATATCATGTGTGAACAGAGATAATATTACTACTTCCTTTCCAATTTGGATGCCTTTTATTTACTTTTCTTGCTCAACTGCTCTAGCTAAAATTTCTAGTATTAAGTTGACTAGAAGTTGTAAAAGTGGGCATCTTGTCTTGTTTCTGATCTTAGAGGAAAGGTGTTAAGTCTTTCACCATTGAGTATGATGTTTGCTATGGGGTTTCACATGCTTTTTAATATGTTGAGGTGGTTTCCTTCTATTCCTAGTTTATTGAATGTTTTTGAAATGGTGTTGAATTTTGTCAAATACTTTGTCTGCATTGATTGAGAGGACCGTATGGTTTTCCCCCTTTATTCTTTTAATGTGGTGTTTTACATTGGTCAATTTTGTATATTAACTATCCTTGCATTCCAGGAATAAATCCTACTTGGTCATGGTATATAATACTTTTAATATGATGCTGAATTCAGTTTGCTAATACTTTGTTGAGAATGTCTGCATCAATATTCATAGGGGATATAAGTCAGTGATTTTCTCATAGTATCTTTGTCTGACTTTGGTATCAGGATGATGCTGCCTTCATGGACGAAGTTTAGGAAGTATTCCCTCCTCTTCAAGTTTTTAGAAAAGTTTGAGAAAATTGGTATTAATTCTTTAAATGTTTGGTAGAATTCACCAGTGAAGCCATCAGGTCCAGGGCTTTTATTTGTCAGATTTTTTTTATGACTAATTCAATCTCCTTACTAGTTGAAGGTCTATTAAGGTTTTCTTTCTCTTTGTGACTTAATTTTTATAGGTTTTGTTTCTCAGAATTTGTCCATTACATCTGGGTTTATTCATAGTGCTCTCATAATCCTCTTTATTTCTGCAGAATTGGTAGTAATGGCCTCATTTTCATTTTTGGTTTTAGTAATTTTAGTCTTCTGTCCTTGTTTATTAGTCCACCTAGCTAAAGGTTTGTCAATTTTGTTGATCTTCAAAAAAACAACTTTTAGTTTCCCTATTGTTTTTCTATTCTCTATTTTATTTATCTCTGCTCTAATCTTTATTATTTATTTTCTTATGTGGCTTTGTGTTTATTCTTTTTTTCTAGGTCTTAAGTAATAAAGTTAGTTTGTTGACTTGTGATCTTCTTGTTTTTTTAATGTAAGCATTTATAGCTATAAATTTCCCCCTTAGTATTGCTTTTGCTATGTCCCATAAACTTTAATCTATTGTATTTTCATTTTCATTCATCTCTAAGTATTCTCTAATTTCCTTTGTAATTTCTAACTGGATTCATTGATTATTTAAGTGTGTGTTGTTTCAAATTTCCACAAATTTATAAATTTTACAGTTTTACTTGTTACTGATTTTTAACTTCAGCTGATTGTAGTCAAAGATACTTCGTATGATAGTCATCTTTTAAAATCTATTCAGACTTAATCTGTGGCCTAACATATATTCTATTCTAGAAAATGTACCAGGTGCATATGAGAAGAATGTGTATGCTGTTATTTTGTATACAAGGGCTGTCTGGAAAGTATCCAGCCATGTGATATGAAAAATAGGGGCATTTAGGTTGTATTTTTTCCAGACAGCCACAAATGTCTATTAGATCTATTGGTTAATTGTGTTAAGTCCTTCATTTCCTTACTTATCTTCTGTATGGTTTTATCCATTTTGAAGAGTAATGAAGTTTCTAACTATTATTGTAGACCTATCTATTTCTCTCTTCAATTCTGTCAGCTTTGGCTCCAGAATCCTCTGGAAGTCACTTCAGCAGGAGGGGGAAGGGCTTGTGACAATGAAGCGGTAGGTACAGCAACAATGTCAATTCAACTGCACATCTGTAAAGCAGCAATCAGTGATCTCAGATATTTGGAGGACAGGGTCATTTTTGTCCACACTAACTCCCTACAAGCTGGTGCAGGCTGGTCTAGGAATCCATGCATAGCAATTAACCATGTGGCTAAGGGGTGGAATATGGGTGACTTCTCCTGTGTTAAGAGCTAAAATTGACCAAAATTAACTGCAATTTACCACTCAAACCTTTCCCTAGAATTTGCAAGCCTTCAATAGACTTCTGAGCTCCAAAATAGTTACATTAGATAGATTCTGCCCTTGAAATTGCCTGGGTTGGGAGGCAGATTCTTGGTGCTTCCCACTCTGCCTTCTTTGCAGAATCCTCTCTCCCACTTTTAAAAAACGTAATACAGTATTATGAAACATATTTGTAATTATTAGGGCTATGGCTGACTTAATTTTTTTCCAGAATTTTCTTGGCTATTCTTACCATATTTTCTTTTATAAATCTTATAATCAGTGTGTCTAATTAAAAAATATATATCTTGAGAAATTTATTGGGAAATTTATAGCTTTAGGAAGAATTTTGTCAATGGTTTGAAAACCCAGACAAACTAAAATTCCTGGTTTTCATATATACCACTAAATAAAGCTTTTTATAAAAATTGAATTAATACAGAAATATATAAAGACTATAAACTAAGAAGTTCATCTTAAAACATTTCCTTATCACTCCCCCAATTCCCCTCACTGAGATAACTTGTGAACAGTTTGATAGTATTCTTTCATATTTAGCCATGCATTTAGAAATTTTTATGTGTACTTCTACATGCAGGTTTTTATTGATGTTGTTTTGTATGTATATGAGATCATTAGTGAGGAAGGAGCCATAAAATGAATATATCAATTTTTTGTAGTCCTCTTTGGATACACATTCAGCTCTTTTTCTTTTCTTTCTTCTACTAATGATTAACAGCCTCCTATTTATTCTCCCACATTTGTGTATTTCATCTAGGTTAATTTGTATATTTCAGAATACATTTCTTGAAAGGATTGCCAGCTATAAGGAAATAAACGTGTATTTAAAAATTTTTAAAGATTTATTTTTACTGTTTTTGACAGAGAGAGATACAGAGACAGAGACAGAGAGAAGGGGAGGGCCCAGAGCAGTCTCCATAGTTGCACATCATTGGTCTTTTCACATAGTTTCATTCCACAGGTGGGCACGGGGCTGCACAGGGCAGGAACTGGGCCGGGGCACTCCCTAGTTCAGCACACGGGTCCACACGGGCCCCGGGGATTCAATCCTCGGTCCCTGAGGCTGCAAAGTGAGCGCTTAACCAACTGAGCCATCCCAGCTTCCCAATGGTAGTTTTCTCCTCAGAGCGATTCTTATCACTAGTCTTTTTTTTTTTTTTTGAACTGAACTGGAGGCCTCGCCGCATTCGGAAAGCACACCCCAGTTCAGCAAACAAGTTCAGCATATGGGTACTCACAGGCTGGGGGGGATTCCATTCTAGGTCCCCAGGGCTTCAAAGAGAGGCTTAACCTGCTGAGCCATCCCAGCGTCCCCTAAAATTTTGACAGACACTACCAAGTTATCTTCAAAGACAAAGTGTCAATGATACTCCTATCAACAATATATCAGTACTCTCCTAAGTACTGAATATACAAATCTTTTACTTTTGCCAGGTTGTAAATCTGAGACAATCTCACAGCATTTTTGTAAGGGTCGCATATGAAAGGACTTCTTACATTGCCCAGCTTATTGTCAGCATTCCATATATATTTTTTACTTTTATTTTACTCCCCAGTCTGGCAATAAAACATCTGTAAGGGCTATAAAATATCAGGGAATCTTACAGAACAGAATTTACCATAAGACCTCATGGAGGCCTTAAAGAAAGAAACCCCAAGGGCTGTACTTTCAACCTGTAACATCTGAAGAGATGGAGCAACTACTGTAATAATATTTGAGTGTGTGTTTATTAAAATTTTTTATCGTTAACTTTACTAGGGTGACATTGGTTAGTAAAAACTACATAGGTTCCAGGTGCACAATCATCTATGTGTTACAGTAAGTGTTAAGTATCTGACATGGCTGGATATTCCTTTTTAAGAAGTGTCTCCTGGAAGTGCCTCTGCGGTTGAGCGCTCACCTTGCAGCTCTGGGGTCTGAGGATCAAAACTCCTCCCCTGCCTGTGCAGATCCATATGTTAAGCTGGGGTCCCAGTTCAGTTCTCACCCAGGTGAGATCCATGTGGAAGGCCCCATGCCTTGTTCCTGCCCTGCGCAGCCCCGCGCTCACCCGTGGAAACTATGTAGAAAACCAATTGATGTGCAACTATGGAGAGTGCTCTGGGCCTTCCCACTTCTCTGTGTCAAAGACAATAAATATAAAGCTTTAAAAAATAAATAAAAATAAAAGGTGTCTTCCCTCCCTCCCCCCAAAAGAAGCCAGAGGCGTTCCCCTGACTACCTTGTCTCGAGCCACATCAAGCTCCCTCACAGCTCCCTCACCTCCACCTAACCCTCCGGGAGGCCCCTTAGGAGCTTTCTCCCCTCCTTTTCACTGGAGGGAGGTGGGCTTCTCTCTGCCCAGTGCCCGGTGCCCTCGGACATCAGGAGGGCCAGTCTTCCTTAGGGCTCGGGCTCTCCATTGGAAAGTGCACCTGGGATCCCGGGAGCGGCCCCAGAGTTTGATCTTTTCTCACAGTGTCCCACAGAAGTCCGGGACCGGTCCACGGGTCCAACTTTGTTTTGGGGAGGTTGGTTTTGAAGACTGCAGTATTGTGTGACCTGCGGCACTGAAAGTGGAGCAATCCGCTACCTGCCCGTCTTTCTCAGGCGCCAGAGCTGAGAGAAGCCACTCCAGGGACTGGGCATGGGATGCTGTCGGACCAAACTGCCGTCAGATGGATTTTAGCCTGGATTCCCGCTAATTCAATATAAACAGCTTCTCTTGGAATTTTAGTTTTTCCAAAGTCTACGACGTGGGGACTCAACCTCCGTCCTGGTGCGTGTGCGTCCCGCGAAAAGCACCAACTTTGTAGGAGGAGCCGGGGGTCACCAGGGCCAGAGCCGGCAGGGTGGGCTAGCCTTCAGGTCCCATGAGTGGTGGAACGCACTCCCAGAGGGCACGCCTCCTCGCAGTCGTGATTGTGATTGGTGGAATTAAGCGGAAAACACGCTTGTCTCAACTACAGCGCGCCTTGATTGGCTGCCACACATATATTAGCTTTCCATAGTCCAAATTTAGAGCCTCTTCGTGATAAATCCCGCCTTAAGGCGTTTGGTAACCGTTTTACGTGTTGCAAAGCAAACGATGATTGGTCAGAGCGCTCACGGATTCGATCGGTAGTAAACACAGCGAGACCCCCGGGACTGTGGATTGGTCAGCGTGCCGGTAGGGCTTAGTTCCCCCGGCTTGCGCGCGCCCGGCTTGCTGCTCTGGTGCCCAGGCCGCGCCCCCTCCCTTGCTGATTGGTTGCAGTTAAGGAGGTAGTAGGCGATCGCGCATTGCGTCACTTCCGCTTACTGTGGGCCGCCGCCGCGGTGTTCTGAGTGCCCCGGCAAACGGGCTGAGGGAGCAGGGGGACCAGAGGCGGGGTGGGCGGGGAGGGTGGGCGGAAGGGGGAGGAAATCCCATCACGAAGACGCCTGCCTGGACGTTCCCGCCTCCTCCGACACTGTTGGGTCGGGTCGGAGAAGGGTCATTGCCTCCTCCTGCGAGAAGGGGGGCGGAGCCCCACTCAGGTAAGAAGACCCTGTCAGAGCGAGTGGTGGTGGCGCGCCGCGGGCGCGCTCACGTGGAGATGGTTGGGCAGCAGCGGCGCAGGGCTGGCGGCGCAAGCAGGGTCGCGACGAGGCGCCTGGGGAGCGCGCAGACGCGTATCGGTGTCCCCCGCCTACCCTGCCTGTCTGTCTGAAGGGGTATTGTTACCCTTCCGAGCAGAGGGGCCAGGAGGAGGCGGGTTCTGCGCAGGCGTCCCCTGTGTCCCGACGCCTGGCCGTCTGCGGGGTGGGGCGGGGGTGATTGCCCCTCAGATCTCCGGGCCTAGGATGTTGGTAACGGGTAGGGTGGGGTAGGTTTCCGCACCAACATGCTGGCGGGATGCATAGAGCATCTGCCGCCCTGCGTGATGGGGTCGGTTGGCTCCCTTTCCCCTCATCCTTGGTCTCCTTGAACGAACGCAAGGTTTCATTTCACCAGAGCAAGGCCAAGGCGGTCTGAAATCGGGAACTGGCGGCTCACCCTGGAGAGGTGGAGCTAGTGTTTTGGAGAGCCCCAACTTGTTATCAGAAGACCAAAGTGTTACAGGCATTTACTAAATGCCCACGACTTCCCCGGCTGCGTGTAAGAACAGCCTTCTCCCCTTGTTTGGAGGCAAGGCAGATTTGTACATATATAAGGCAGTGAATTAAGGCGGTGTACGGTGTGTGTGCGCGCACGTTGAAGGTTTGGTTTTTTTTTCTTCCAAAAAAGGTCATTTGTTATTAAGTTATGTAGTCTGCATTCTGGCATAGTGGAGGGTACTGTAGAAACAAATTTCTAAAAAGAAGGCAAATTCTAATTTAACTTGGAAGAAAATTTTTAGGTAAAGGCACAGTAGTTTTGATTATTAAGTAGCTTGCTCGGATTCTGTTATTTGAGTGAATAGAAGTAGCCTTTCATCTTCAAGAATTAAAACAAAATGTTCCAAAATATATTAATATACTTTTCAGTTGTTGTGAGTGGATGATATTACATACTTTGGGATCTTTCTTGAGAAGTTGAAGAGAATGCTGTGCCTTTGTCATCGTTCATGATTTGTTATTTTTGTATGGGCGGTTGTGCCTTACATAATTTTTAAAAGATGGGCTGGGTGCCTCTGTTTTCTAGTGAACTTGCTTTTCATTTGCTATGGTCTTAGGATTTCCGAGGTGAGGGTGGCTATCTGTGAGCTAAAAGAGCCAAGGTGTGTGTGGGGGGCGGGGAGAAAGAATTTTAGAGAAACATCCCTAAACCATGGGAAGAGCTCTCCTTATTGCTTTAAACTCCCTATGAAAATCTCTCAAACTTGGAAAGACTGGCCTGGCCAGACAGCCAGCTTGATGACCTGCCAGGTAAGACTAATTGTTTGAAGATTTGTTCTGAGTCCTTGGATTTTGCTGAATAAATGAACCAGGACTTTGAGAGTCCTGAAATCAGCTTGTTTTCTGTTTTCTTTCTTTCTTTTTTTAACTGAACTGGGGGCCTCACCGCATTCGGGAAGCACACCCCAGTTCCGCATGTGGGTCCGCCTGGGCTGGAGCCGGGATTCAATCCTCAGGGCTTCAAAGCGAGCGCTTAACCCGCTGAGCCATCCCGGCTTTCCCTCAGCTTGTTTTCTGCTCTGCCACTTTTCTTCTCAAAGTTGTGTTAAAACATAGTGTAGCAAGCTGTGTTCTGGCCAATTGAGGTGTGGCTAGCAAAATTCTGAAAGCGGTAGGGTTTGGAAGAAAGCGTCTTCCAATGGAATGTTTCCCTAAATTTAGAGGTCACTGCTCTCAAAAGAGGCTTTGCCACATGACCATAGTGAGTAGTTGGAAGTCATTAAAAAAAAAAAAAAATCATTGTTTTAGTGTTTAAAGTGCTTAGCATGAATTATATTGAGTTCTTCAGTGTGGGTAAGATTTAATATCTGTGTATAGTCAAATATGACAAAACTTGCTGTGGTGATGACTCAGAATACTGAATCTGCCTCAGTTTCTCCTTGGAAAGGGATAAGGAAAAACCCAAGGTATTGATTCCATGTAAGCTTTCAACATTTTTTAAAATGAAAATTTGTTTTAAATAAACCCTTTTTCCCCCTGTCAGTTTTAAGCATATGATTTCTCCTTTACTATATTTAACATTTCTCAAATATGGTGGATGTTGTCTATTAGAGCCAGTTTTTGTTAGCGTAGCAGGTGAGATGGAATGTACTACACTGCGCTTTTTGTTTTAAGTATGCAGTGAACTTGTTACATGCTAAAAGACCAGCTGCTTCTGAGTAAACTATTGCTCCTCACAGTTGTTTTCATCATTTTCATCACTGAATAGTGACTTTTAATCTCAAGACCAATTTTGGAGGGGGATGCTTTACACTTGATTAATTGTACATATATTTGCTAAAAGCTTTGATTTATCTTTCTCACAGTTCAAACAGATTAGGAATTGCCGGAGCTTTGATTTTATTGTAATATAGTAGGCATAGACAGATTACTTTCTTAGTATTCAAGATTATATTTTACCTGTAGATAATTTTCCTTCTGATCTCTAATGTATTTAAATGATATGTTTATGGTTCCAGTATTTCTTGATTCTAAAGCAATTATGTTCCTATTTTAATCTTGAAGACAGGATGCCATCATTAAGCATTATCCTATAAGCCTAATTGACAGCTTTTTTTTTTTCTTTCCTAATGTTACATGAAATGTGTTGCTTTTTATAATTCTGGCATCTTATAGATTTAATGACATTTGATATGGTTAAGACTATTGTACCCAATTAATTCACTGTAATTATAACCAATTAATTTTCTAAATTTGCTTTTGTACTCTGAAAAAAAGTTTGTTATTGAAAGGAATCCTGTTGGAAGTGGTATTATTTTCTTATAAATGGAAATTAAATTTGGGTTTCTTTTGCATTTTTGTTTTTTTGTTTTTACTAACTTTAAAGGATGATTGCCTGGTGAGTGTGCTTTTGGAAATTATACTTCATGTAGTCTGTTACTTGGTATATTTGATAACAAGTTTACAAATGCTTTATTTCCAAATTTCTTGTTTTTTCTTTAAAGATTAATTTTTATTGTTTAAGAGAGGGTGTGAGAGGGAGAGAGAGAGAGAGAAGGGGTAGAAGCTGGGAGGGCCCAGAGCAGTCTCCATAGTTGTACATCTTTAGTTGTGAAATGGTTTCATTCTACACAGGTGGATGTGGGGCTTCCTGGGGCAGGAACCAAACCTCCCACATGGCAGGCAAGAACCTTTGCCTTCCCTGCCCAGCCATCCTGCCAGTTACCAGTTGTGCTGCAGTTCAGCATATGGGGTTTGCATATGTCGGGGCCAGGAATCGAACCCTGCAATTGTAAGGGCAAGCTCAAAACTGCTGAGCTCTCCTGGCATCCCTGAAACTTCTTAAGTTTAAAATAATTAGGCTGATTTGCCCCCCCCCCTTTCTTCTGAATATGATATTAAGTTGGAGTAATTGATTTTTCACTATATCCTAGTCAATTATAATTTAAAATCCACTCAACAGTCTTCCTCTAAAAAATGCAAGATCTTCAGTTGTTTAGTTCTCTTCTAGTTAGTATTGCAGAGGATTTGAGGAGGAGGATAATGAGAAGAAAACTCACTGTTTTGGGGTTCACTTGTGAGAGAAACCCACAGATGGTACAAAAATCTAAACACATTTAGTAACATACATTGTATTCTTTATTTTGAGTAGAATGTCAAAAGCAACTCAGCAGGTAAAATATCAGTCCCTTGCTGAATGCTTTTGATTTGATAAGTAAGCTATTTTGAAAGTAAACTAGGTATAAAAATGAATTAAATCTTTTATTTTCTTTACTGGAAAGGCACCATCAATAATAGTGTCTTCAATGATTTGGCATGGCTTTTTCTTTTTTTTTTTTTTTTTATATTTTTATTTTATTTATTTATTTATTTATTTTTGACAGAGAGGGAGAGAGAGATACAGAGACAGAGAGAACTGAACTGGGGGAGCTCCCAGTTCAGCATATGGTTCCGCACGGGCGGGGGCCGGGATTCGATCCTCAGTCCCCAGCGCTGCAAAGTGAGCGCCTAACCCACTGAGCCATCCCGGCTTCCCCTACATGGCTTTTTCTTAATAAAGTTTTTGTTCATTAAGAAATACGTTTCTGGGGAAGCCGGGATTGCTCAGTGGGTTAAGTGCTCACTTTGCAGCCCTGGGGACCGAAGATCGAGTCCCAGCCCTGGCCCCGGCCCATAAGGACCCATATGCTGAACTGGGGAGTGCCCCCAGTTCGGTTCTCACCGGGGTGAGACCCTGGCCCACTTCCTGCCCTGTGCAGCCCTGTGCCCACCTGTGGAATGAAACTATGTGGGAAAAACCAATGATGTGCAACTATGGAGACTGTTCTGGGCCCTCCCTCTTCTCTGTATCTCTCTCTCTCTCTTTCTCTCTCTCTCTCTCTCTCTCTCTGTCAAAAACAATAAAAATAAATCTTTAAGAAATACGTTTCTTGGGGATGCTGGGATAGCTCAACAGGTTGAGTGCTTGCCTTGCAACCCTGAGGTCCAGGGATTGAGTCCTGGTGCAGCCTGTGCAAACCCATATGCTGAACTGCGGCCTGCCTTCCATGTGGAAGGCCCCCATCTGGGTTCCTGTCCCACGTGACCCCACATCCACTTGTGTGGAATGAAACTATGTTGAAACTTGTGATGTATGGCTGTGGAGACTGCTCTGGGCCCTCCCCCTTCTCTCTGTCTCTCTCAAACAATAAAGTAAATCTTAAAAAATAGTTTTAAGTGACAGGTGGGTGAGGGGCTGTGTGGGGTGGGAACTGAACTGGTGGCCTCCCTCATGGGAGATGAAAACCTTGCCATCTTGCCAGTTCCCAGTGTGCTACAGTTCAGCATATGGGTTTGCATGGGCTGGGGCCAGGAATTGAACCCTGGACCTCGTGATTTCAAGGCAAGTGCTTAACCACTGAGCTATCCCAAAATCCTCTAAACTTTATTTTTAGAACAGTTTTTGATTTATAGAAAGATTGTGAAGACAGTACAGAGAGTTCCCATATACCCACACCTAGTTTTCCTATTAACATCTCATTAGTTTGGTATGTTTGTTAAACATAACGAGCCATTATTGATACATTATTATTAACTGAAGTCCATTATTTATTCAGATTATCCTAAATTTACCGCTTGTCCTTTTCTGTTCCAAGATCTCATCCAGAGAAATGTGTTACATTTAGTTAGTCATCTCGTCTTCTTAGGCTCTCCATGGCTATGACAGTTTCTCATACTTTCCTTGTTTTTGGCAACTTTGTTTGTTTTGAGTGCTAGTCACTTATTTTGTAGAAAGTCCAACTGGGATTTTTCTGATGTTTTTCTTATGATTAGACTGGGGTTGCAGGTTTTGTTGGGGGAAGACCACAGAAATAAAGTGCCATTCACATTACATTGACACATGACGCCTACTGATACGCATACCATACTGTCAACATGACATACCACCACCGATTGTTGCCCTTGGTCACCTGGCTGAGGTCCTGGTTTCTTTTATTAGTTAGCAAATGGTATTTGAAACCAACATTTGGGTGCTGGGAAAGCTTAGAGTGGCACTATTTTAAATTTTTTGCAGATCTCTTTACAGTCTAGTTTAATAGAAGACAGGCAGTTAGTTTCTCATACCTGCTTCTGTATTCAATTTGTTGTGATATACTTTTGATTAAAGTATACCAAGAAAATTCAGTATCACACAAATGTATAGTTGAAAAAGGGAGGAGAATATTAGTAGCTTTTTGGATATTCTTTTCTGATCTATAACAAAACTCAGCAAATGGTATTTTCTTAAGTGAATAGTTGAAATATAGAATCTGAAACTATATTAATGAACTTTTCATTTTCTGTTACATTAAAATATACTCATTTTTATCTTGTACTTTAAATGAATTTTTTTTACCCATACCACATTTTGTAACATCATCGTTATAACATTAATTATTTGGAAAATATTGATTCATCACATTATGCAGATCTCCCAAATGTTGGCACATTTATTGTACATTACTTTTCAAAAATCATATTCATTAATATCACTAATGATCTTATCAGAAGGGGTTGAGCATTGGGAAACTGTCAAGCTCGCGGTGACATACAGATTTTCTAGAATTCTAATTTTCACCTGAAAGCTCAGATTTTATCAGAGGCAAGAAATACTATAAGTTGTTTTCCTTGAAATGACAAGCTCATTTTATTCATTTCCAAGAAAATGTCTGGCAAATACTCAAGTCTGAATAAACATAGTTTGTCATTCATTCTTCCAAGTAAAAATTGTGTTCCATGAAAAAAAAGCAATGAGTGCAGTTTGCAACTCAAAAATTGCACAAGTATTTTTCCTTGAGACAATGTTGTACTTCAAGTGTACTTCCTATTTCACCTCATGTAATCTTATTAAAAAAGACATGTATGCAAGAATCAAGACTAAGTAACAGTAATGAAGGGGAGGGAAGATTAGATCACCTGTAGAGGCAGCATTCTGGTAATAGTGGCTGAGTCCAGCACAGACAGAGGCGAGGCAGCATTCTGGCCAGAATGCTTTCCTGTCCAGGCTTAGGTGTCCAGTGTTCCCATTAATTCTGTGAACAAACCAATAACCTTCCAGCAAATTACTTTTTGGTTAACTCATATCAATTTCTGCTGTTGCACCCAAGGACCCTGACTGATACTGTGCTTAAATTTTAAAATGTTTTTTACAAAAGTTATCTGAAAAGTGGTGATACTTTACTTCTAAATTGTATACCTAATGGCTAACTTTTCTGATGACTTGCAGTAACCATTAACATCAGTTTTGAGCATTCACTATCCAACACCTACCTTTCCACCCTTAACCTGCTTTCCAGTCAGAATGAATATATAGCTTCCCCCACCTCAAACTTCTTTCTACCTTTACCTCTGTCTGAAATGTATTTTCTATCTCATTTTATTCAAATCCAAACCAATACCTGTTGTCAATGCCACCAGGAAGCTGGAAATAACTTGCCTTCTCTGAGCCATCAAGGGCACTTTATCACTTACATGGCAATTAATGCTTTCTACTTTATCATATGGTTACAGTTAGACTCTCCATTAACTGGAACTCAAGCAACCGGCACACATTTTGCTTGAGATTTTGTTAGTTTCTTGAGAGTGCCAGTTGCTTGAGTTCCAGTTAACGGAGAGTCTACTTACAGTTATTAGGCATCTACCAATCCCCATGGGTGCTGGTTAACTGACAGTCTACTGTATTTGTTTATGTCTTGTTTCTACTAAGCACGGTTGGCATGTAGGACTACGCATACAAATCTCTGTTCCACAGCACTTAATCTTGAACGAAGTAAGCACTTTAAAACATTGGATGGATGAATTTGTGTACCAAATACACGAGCACCTTCCTGGGCTGCTGAGATCTCTAGGGCTGGATGGCCCCTCTAGTGCATGGCATGGCTCCAAGGTGCTGGCCTCTTCTCCCTTAGTGGGTCAGCTGTCTCTTTTTGTAGCTGTCAACCTGCAGCCACTTTTTGTCCTCATTCTAGAATTGCTATTCATCTTCAGTCAGTTAGCAAACTAGAAACACTTGAATTTTGTTTGTTTGAAACAAAAGAGTGTGCGAGGGCTTGAGGGACTTTCCTGTGAGGAAGTCTTTCATGCATAGGCTTTGATCTTCATTTTTGATATTCTGAGGTGTTTTGCTTTCTGTTTGTTTGGGGTTTTTTTGCTGATTTTAGAGATATTTGATACTCTCAGAAAAATGATTATTGGGTAGTATGATATTATATTTCTACTGCGTACAAAGTTTATTCAACAAATAATTTGCTGAGCAGTGTATCAGGCACTTTGGAAGAAAGAGAGAAAATGTAGTCCCTGCCCTCAATAGGCTATTTTAGCAGAAAAGGTATTTTGAGTTTGCACTAATATAATAGGGCACCAATACCTCTCTTTGTCATGCCCCCCCCCCCCCAGTTTTTAAGATAGATTTTATTGTTTGAGAGAAGGTGAGAGAGAGAGAAGGGGAAGGGCCCAGAGCAGTCTCCATAGTTGTCCATCATTAGTTGTGACATAGTTTCATTCCACACAAGAACCAAACCAGGGGCCTCCCTCATGGGAAGCGAGAACCTTTGCTGCCATCCCAGCGCTTACCAGTTGTGCTGCATTTCAGCATATGGGTTTGCATAGGTCAGGGGCTGAATTCAATCCGCGGACCTTGCAGTTGCAAGGCAAGCCCTCAACCTGCTGAGCTATCCCAGCATCCCCAGATACCTTTTCTTATTCAGATTGAGTTATGAAGTTCTAGGTCAATTATTCCCCAGGAATGCTGAACTGGAAAACAAGGTGGCAAAGAGAGGAGAGTTGGAGGGTAGGTTGAGATGGTGAGGGCTTCTGGCATTAGCATGACTACCCCAGTGGTGCTCACCATTAATCATTGATGGATTCCCTGATTAATAGACTTATTCTGTCCAGTTTGTGAGTTAGCTCTGACTGAGCAGAACCAGAGAGATTCTCTGAATTACTAATTCATGAAATTAGTAATGCTGACAGATCTGGTACATGGGGTTAATCTTGGGCATTTATGTGCCTACCTAGTCCTAACTTTTCCCAACTTGCACTTAGTCAAGTCAGAACAGTGGATGAATGTTACAAGACTCTAGGACTTGGAAACTCTTGGAAACTTTTGATAGGACCCTATCAAAACTCTTAGCCTGCTTAATTGGCACCTTGACTAGTTTTGTTCTTAAATTTATTTTTACCTGTGTCAGACTTGTTCAAACTATGGCCCATAGGCCACATGTGGCCCAGAGCAGCCTTGAATGAGGCCCAATACAAATTCATAAACTTTCTTAAAACATTATGAGACTTTTTTGGTAATTTGTTTATTTATTTTTTAGCTCATCAGCTATCGTTAGTGTTAGTGTATTTTATGTGACCTAAGACAATTCTTCCAATGTGGCCCAGGGAAGCCAAAAGGTTGGATACTCCTGATCTAAATCATCTCTACAAGTGGAGGGAAAAGTTGTTATTTTTCTGCTATGGTTTTACCTAGATTAGGGATATAGAATGTTAATAGCTTCTTAGAATGTTAAGATGCTTCCTGCAGGTGGCCACTTTGCAGTTTCTACCAGACAGACAAGCAACACATCATTTGCTGTGTGGTAGATGACGTTTGAGTATGGTGTACTTTTCTTTATGAACTAAGTATATTCTTGAAAAGCATGTGGGTGGGTCAATATACCTGTATAAATCAAATAGTTTAAAATAGTGCTATTAACTGGCTTGTTCTTCTAGAGCACAAATGAACTTTTTAATTGAGTAAATTAAAGCATCATTAAGATAGTCAATTTATTGAGAAAACAGTCAACTCTTGATTATTCATGTTAATGTAATAAGCAGTGGTATAAATGTATTTTCTTACTTATATTTAGTTTGGAAATTACTAAAAAAATTTTCCTGCAGATAGTAAGTATTGTAGTGTACACTTGCTTTGGGTTAAATACTGTTACATATTGATAGATTACTTGCCGTATGTCTTCTGCCATATCTCATATAGCCAGATCTTAAAATCTTTTAAAGAGATATGAAGCTTTTTTCTTTGGTTTGAAGGTTTCAGACAGGCAGCTTTTGGTAACACTTAACCTTCTCAGCAGGAGCTCTTTTATGGCTTTTAGATGGGACCGCTGAGTTTGCTAGAGTTGAGTGTTTTGAATAACCATGATACTGATTCGTCTTCTATCAGTGCAGAGTTACAAATGTATCTCCCAAACTAATTGAAGTTCAGCATGTAGGGGCTGTCCTTGGAACTTCGAAACTTGAGCATGTGATGTCTATCTGAAGGAACTGTTGGAGGCCACTTCGTGCACGGGCAGTAGCCCAAGGAGAATCTTCCTACTGGACCAGTGTGACTTTGGATTTTGCTTCCTAGCCCTTCAGATGTCCTTTGACTGCTGTGTGGTTCTTCAGCCTCCTAAGTCCTTGAGCTCTCAGATATCTTTTGCTCAAATAAGACAGAGTTGGATTCTGCTGGTTGTAAGTACAGAGCCTTAACTGACAGACCATCATAACTACAGCTAGCAGTATTTTAAATCTGGTTTAATTAGGTTTCTTTAGTTATGCCAGAAAGCTCAATTGAGAAAGTTTCTTAAGGTGTATTATTTTGTTAATAACTTTTTTAAAACAATGTTTACTAACTTTTACTACAATGGGCCTCTTAATGCTGTTAAGTGGCATCTTAGAATCAAAGAAAGGAATTGAGATTTCTCCTTGACTTAATAGTTTTAGAATGGCAATGGGATTGTGAATAAAACACGTTAAGTGTATATATACAAAATATCCTTTCCTAACAGACAGTAGCATCTGTTTATCTATATGGTTACACGTCACTTGATTCTTCGGTATTACTGACAATGTGTAGCAGATACTGTCTGGACTCTGACCAGACCCCCTTGATCCTTTTTACCAGTTCTGTGCACTTGTCATGCAGCTTCTGTATCCTTTTGCTTCTAATGGCTTGCATCTATGACTCTTTTGAAGACTGGGTCTTTGGGTGACTGACATCATCACTTTGTGCATGGGCCTAGAGAGTTGGAAGTACCTGGCAATTTCCATCCCTCTGGAGAGGCTCTTAGCTATTGAGTGGAGCTGTTGAATGACTAATGCAGGGTTACGAAAGATCCTTGATCCTTTGCCGTGAGGCAACTCACATTCATACTCCACAGCTCCTCTGCTAGACCAGACTAAGGCTGGGATTTTGCCCCAAATTGTTCCCTCGCTTGACTGCTGCTACTTCCTACTCATTCATGCTCCCTACTCCCAGTTTCTCCTGGGACTGCCTCCTTGATAAATCACTTGCTCTTGAATCCTTCTCTCATGGTGTGCTTCTGGGAACCTTACCTAAAATGGTACGAATTTGAGTCTTTTTCACAGTCATAGTCTTTGGAATCACGTTTGGGCATCATAGGCATGCCCTCCTATTTCCAACTAGTTCTTGGAATATTGACTGGCACTTTGGGATGGACAGAACATATATGAAAAACTATGCTAGTGCACCAGCTAGCTGCGTTTCCATTTGGTTTTTAACTCATGGTTCCACTTTTCTTAATTGAGTTATGCATGTGTAATTAGATATTAAATAGTTTCTCTTAAAAGTCTGTCAGTGTATTTACAGCAAGGCTACCCTTCTCTCTGCATAACGTGTCCTTACCAATCCATTCAGAAAATTGGTCAGTATTTACTTTTTTAGTTGCATTGCCTGACATGTGATATAACTATTGCAATATCGGATCATTGGAAGCTTTCTCTCCTAAAATGGTTTAAATAACATAGGAATTATCTTTTCCATAGCATTTGATAGGTATTTTCTTAAAACAATTTGTACCGATGCCTTTTCCAGGGGAAGGGGGAGAGTAATTCTTTGGCAGTGTTTTGTGTGTGTGTGTGTGTGTGTGTGTGTGTGTGTGTGTGTGTGTGTGTGTGTGTGTGTGTGTGTGTGTAGTTATGGTCTGTTCAAGCTCCCTTTCTTTTTAGATTTTTAAAAATAAATTTTACCTACATACCACTTTAAGAATCAAGTAGTTCTACAAGATTTGTTAAGACAAATACTAGGCCCTAGCCTCTCTGCTCCCTATTTTCTCTTTCCCAAGACTGCCACTTTAAACTCTTCATTAATTCTTTTGATGATTACATACATATATTAAATGACATACTTGGAGCTCCTTAATTTTAGTTAGACATTATCTACTGACTTCCCATTGGCTAGAGGTAAGAATTGTTTTTTGTGGGGGGGGGAAGAGGGGGTGCGGTGGGGGGTGTGAATTTAATTTCTCCTTATAATTCTATTAATTTTGCTCAGTGGGTTTCAGTGCACACTCCCCATTCCTCTGTCTTTCCAGCATAGTTAGAATTTTCATTAGATTAGCAGTTCTCAAAGTACAGTCCAAGGACCAGTAGGGGCCCCTGAGACTCTCCAGGACTCTGTGAGGTCAAAACTATTTTTGTAACAATGCAAAGATTTATTTGCTTTTTTCACTCTCATTCTTTCATGAGTGTACAGTGGAGTTTTCCAGAGACTGTGTGATGTGTGATACTGTAAAAGCCTGAATGCACAAGCAGATGCGAGAATCCAGATGTCTTCTGTTAATGCATAAATGTAAAACAGTGTCACTCTTCTCAGTATTTGGGGGGAAAAGATATTTTTCATAAAAGTTGTTTTATGTTAACATGCAATTATTATTATTTTAAAATAAATTAGCAAATAAGAATTTAAAATGTTTAAAGTTTTTAAAATTTTAAATTCCCCACGAGTTTAAAAACAGTTACCTTAGCTTCTTATCACAACCCATGGAAGAGGAGTCAGGGCTCAATAAATGCAATTAGCAGTTGAAGATGTCTGCAGTGCCTGCATACATGCATTGTGGTACCTTCTGTAGTTTTGGTTCTTTCTCTTGCTTTTAGATAATCACATCTTATCCCAGTACAGCCATGCATTTCCAAAGTCATCTGCACGTTAACATGCCTGTAGAGGGGCTCTGATTATCAGAGGGAAGTGGTAGTGGACATTTGCCATTTGCAGCTGCCCAGAATCTTTTGAACACTTCTTTCTTTACATTTGGATAGCCTGTAAATTGTGGGTCCCACTTGCCCAAGGCAGAATCATAGCTATGGTGCAGATCTAAAAACTACGTTCCCTTTGTTATGTGTACCTGAGTGGGGTTTACATGCAGACGTGAGCAATATGAAACAATATTGAGCATTCAGAACTCCTCTGTCCAATACGGTAGCTATTTTAATTAATTAAAGTTCATTCCCTCATTGTACTAACCACATTTCAAGTGCTCAATAGCCACACGTGACTAGTGGACAGCATAGGAACAATGCAGATTTCTATCACTGTAAAAAGTTCTGTTGGCCAATGTTGGTCCAGAAGGTGCAGTGGTAGCTACTCTTTTGAGTACGGTAACTAATCCAGAGCAAGTTCCATGCAGAGCAGCAGGTGGTAGTGACATGGCAGTGGCAATAAGGATTTTTCCAAAATGTGGTTGGGTGCTTTGCAATATTCAAGTATAGCTCTTTCATCCTCCTGGAGATTTTATGAGCTTCCCAACATCCATTAATCATAAATCTCTTTCTCCATAAGTCAGTTGAGTGGACTCTGTTGTATTCGGTTAAGGACTCTGACTTACAGTGAGGTGCTTTCTGACACTCTTGATAATGGAAAGAAGGACAGTTGACTAATCTAATTAGTCAGTTTTATTGCTGAGCTGGGGGATTTGATTTCCATCACTAATTCAAATGATCATAAATTGACTGATTAAATGATGTTGAGATAAAAGAATATTGCCATTCAGGAGAAATTAGTTTGGAGTATTTCCTTTTTTTTTTTTTAAGTTTGGAGTATTTCAAAATGGATAATTGCACACTGTCACTCAGAGAACAGATGTTTTTCCAGGTTTTGTCATTTCTGTTAATAATATCACCATGTTAGTTTCACAACTTTCATAGCCCTTTAAGAGAAAAGGAAGCCTTAGCCTTGTACTGACCTGAAGAGAGCCTGACTACAAGGCATAGCAGGACATTCCAGGCATCCCTAAGGTGTTTGGAGAAGAGCCTGGAAACCTCGTTTTATCTCAAGGACTATGTTGGAGAATCTTGTGTAGGGCTGATGATCTTTAGGTGAATGGGAAAGTTACATGATTGTATGGACTGTTTACCTATCTTCCAATATTATGTAAACCTCTGCCTTTGGCGGATCATGTTTAGCTTACCTCAATAGTCTTCTCAAAGGTCTCTGGGCCCTGGGAATTTCCACAGAATGGTGCTTCTGGGTCCACAGTTTCCTTACTTGCTTAGGCCTTCTTTATAGAAAGTAGGAATTGAACATTAAGAGCTTTGACATTCTAATGAATGACCTTTTGTGGAAAAGAGTGGTGGGTTCTTCTTACACTCAAGATAACTGACATTTCAGAAAATGAGGAGGCTGGTTTTTTCCTCATATAATCACTTCTGCTGCTTATGGAAGAAGAAAGGCATTGGACAGAATATCATTATTTTTTAAAAATCAGAATGCTGGGTTGAAATATCATTCATTTGGAAAGTAGTCTTTTATGTTCCCCTCACCTGGATCTTGTTCATTTCTTGTTTTTCTTTCCCCATTAGTTTGTTACTGCAGTATATTTTATTGAGTTATATTGAGATATATAATGTACACACCATAAAAATCCCTTGTTTTAAGTGTACAGTTCAAATCTTTTTAGAAAATTGATAAGTTGCATGGTCATCACCACAGTCCAATTTTAGACATTTCCATCATACCCCTAAAAGTCCCTGTTCCCATTTGCAGTCTATCCGTGATCACATTCTCAGTCCCAGGTAACTATGAATCTATTCTCTGTTTCTATAGATTTACACTTTCTGTGCCACAGAGCTTCCATCTGATTATATTTTAATTGAATAGACTTCCATCCAGGACTCCTGTCTTAGTATTACCTCCATCCACTTCCTCTGGCATCTTGGCAACCTGTTCCTGAGCCTTTGGGTGGGTGGGGGCTCATATATAAGTCAGGGTGTTTTATCTATTGCTAGTTTAGGATTTAGCTTTCTGGGTTTGTGAAGCAACTATAGCACTCAAGCACTTTGCCTGTTCACCAGCTTCTAAAGTGCTATTGATATTTATTTCTCATCCTTCTTTTCCTGTGTATTTATACCTTTAAAACAACAAGAAAACCAAAAAGCTTTAGTATATTTTTAATGGGGTCTCAGGAATGAGTAGGGATGGTATTCTCTTACCAGGTATAACTAGAAATCTTCCCCATTAATACTGATTTACCCATTTTCACTTATTTAAGGTTGCTAAGGGGAAGCCGGGATGGCTCAGTGGGTTGAGCGCTCACTTTGCAGCGCCGGGGACCGGGGATCGAGTCCCGGCCCCGGCCCGTGCGGAACCATATGCTGAACTGGGAGCTCCCCCAGTTCAGTTCTCTCCCTGTCTCTGTCTCTCGCTCTCTCTCTCTCTCTCTCAAAAATAAAAATAAATAAAAATAAGGTTGCTAAAAAATTGTTTGGAATTTCTTGGGGTTATTCATTGTCCTTAGGGCATGCAGAACTCAAATGAACTTATATGGGGTAGGTGATCTATTCTAACATGGGCTTTTAAGCGTTAGAAGTGGATCATCGGAAGAGTGAAGGGAAGCCTATAAATAGCCAGTAGCTGATCCCACATGTGTGCATGCTTCCAGGGCTATAGGTGAATGAGCTTTGCTCCGTATTTAATAAGCTTTTAGTCTGTGTGCCTATAATCAGAAACATCACAAGTTTTTAAAGGTTCAGGCCTGGTTATCCACCTCTCTTTTCAGCACATCCTGTATGCTCTGGCCTTGTCTTAAGCTTCTCTAAGTCTTACCCTTTTCTTTCTTTTCCCATAGGATCATGGATTTTCCTGGACACTTTGAACAGATCTTCCAGCAACTGAACTACCAAAGACTCCATGGCCAGCTCTGTGATTGTGTCATCGTAGTGGGGAATAGACATTTTAAAGCCCACCGCTCTGTACTGGCCGCCTGCAGCACGCATTTCCGAGCCCTGTTCTCAGTGGCAGAGGGAGATCAGACCATGAACATGATCCAGCTGGATAGTGAGGTAGTGACAGCAGAGGCCTTTGCCGCGCTGATTGACATGATGTACACCTCCACCCTCATGCTGGGGGAGAGCAATGTGATGGATGTCTTATTAGCAGCCTCTCACCTGCATTTGAACTCTGTTGTTAAGGCATGTAAACATTACTTAACGACAAGGACACTGCCCATGTCTCCCCCCAGTGAGCGAGTTCAGGAGCAGAGTGCCCGCATGCAGCGCTTCTTTATGCTGCAGCAGCTGGGGCTCAGCATTGTGAGCTCAGCCCTCAATTCCAATCAGAGTGGCGAGGAGCAGCCAGCGCCCATGAGCTCATCGATGCGCGGTAGCCTAGACCAGCGGACGCCCTTCCCCATGAGACGCCTTCATAAGCGCAAGCAGTCTGCTGAGGAACGGGCCAGGCAGCGCCTCCGGCCTGCCATGGGCGAGTCTGCCATTTCCAATGTGACGTCAGAGAGCGGGCCCTCCGGGGTTCATTCGCGGGAGGAGTTCTTCTCACCGGATTCTCTGAAGATGGTGGATAACCCAAAGGCCGATGGAATGACGGACAACCAAGAAGACGGTGCCATCATTTATGACCAGCCGTTCGGGGCTCAAGAAGACGCCCAAGTGCCCAGTCAGTCTGACAACGGCGCTGGCAGCATGGCACAGCTATCCATGGCCTCTCGCGCAACTCAGGTGGAGGCTGGCTTTGAGCAGGAAGCTGCAACTGAGAAAAGTGGTTTTCAGTGTGAAAATCCAGAAGTTGGCCTTGGTGAGAAGGAGCACATGAGAGTGGTGGTGAAGTCGGAGCCCCTGAGCTCCCCTGAGCCCCAGGATGAAGTGAGCGACGTGACTTCACAGGCAGAAGGCAGCGAATCTGTGGAGGTGGAAGGAGTTGTGGTCAGTGCCGAGAAGATCGACCTCAGCCCCGAAAGCAGCGATCGGAGCTTTTCGGATCCCCAGTCTAGCACTGACAGGGTAGGCGACATCCATATTCTGGAAGTCACAAACAACTTAGATCACAAGTCTACTTTTAGCATTTCCAATTTTCTTAACAAGAGCAGAGGAAGTAACTTTAGTGCAAACCAGAGCAATGATGATAATATCCCCAACACCACTAGTGACTGCAGGCTGGAGTGTGAGGCCCCTTATCTGTTGAGCCCAGAGGCTGGTCCTGTGGGCGGGCCCTCCTCAGCCCCTGGCTCTCATGTGGAGAACCCATTCAGTGAGCCTGCAGACTCCCACTTTGTGAGGCCTATGCAGGAAGCAATGGGCCTGCCATGTGTGCAGACTTCGGGCTACCAAGGGGAACAGTTTGGGATGGATTTCTCCAGGTCTGGTTTGGGCCTCCATTCCTCCTTCTCCAGGGTAATGATGGGCTCCTCAAGAGGAAAGGCCAGTAATTTTCCATACTACCGCCGCATAGCCCCAAAAATGCCAATTGTAACTTCTGTCAGGAGCTCCCAGATCCCAGAAAACTCTGCCAGTTCCCAGCTAATGATGAATGGGGCCACATCCTCATTTGAAAATGGCCATCCTTCCCAGACGGGCCCTCCACAGTTGACCAGGGCATCTGCTGATGTCCTGTCCAAGTGTAAGAAGGCCTTATCAGAGCACAACGTTTTGGTTGTAGAGGGAGCTCGCAAGTATGCCTGCAAAATCTGCTGTAAGACTTTCCTGACCTTGACAGATTGCAAGAAGCACATCCGTGTTCACACAGGTGAAAAACCATATGCTTGCCTCAAGTGTGGCAAGAGGTTCAGCCAGTCCAGCCACCTGTATAAGCATTCGAAGACCACCTGCCTGCGCTGGCAGAGCAGCAGTCTCCCCAGCACTTTGCTCTGACCCCGACCTCTTCAGACCATCCAGTGCCAGTTGTAGGACTGAAACTAACAGCTCTTTTGGTTGGGGGTGGATGCGTTTGGGTTTGAGGCTTCCGGCGGCCTGGCGGCTCTTGCAAATTTCAGTGGCTAGTAAGTGGAGAACTAATGCATGTAGCACTTGTGCTGCTGCATTTTGAGTGAAATGCACACTTTCAGAGAGGGATGCAATCCCCCAAACCTAGTTCTTCCTTAGGGTTGAGTGATGCAGCCAGAAAGTAGTTTGTAATTGATGTTAATACAAGTGGCACATGTAAAAGTTAAAAATTGAAGTGCAAAAAAAAAAAAACTTTTTTAGCAATTTTTGTAAAACTCTGAATTTAATTACATTTCCTATACTCTCTATAGGAATATTATATACCTGTACAGTGATGCAAACGCACTTACATGTAACCTGTGGCCACTTTGTGCCCATCTAAAAGGCCCTTGAGGACGCGCCTGTCTGCCACAGATGCTTTAAAGTCATTCAGGAGCTAGTCCTAGGCCTCAGAAGGTACTGTATTTTTTATTTTTGTCTGATTTGCAGTCACAGACACTGCCCTTTGATGGTGCTGACACTGGGTCCAGAGCGAGCATTCTCATACTACTGTATATACTTTTGAAAACATCACTGTTGGATAGATGTTTTAACAGTTTTTCCTGGTTTTAAAAACAGTTGTAAAAGGAGTGCGTACTTGTAGGGAGTGACAAGTAAGGTATTGTTTCTGTATGTGCTGTTTTAGGAGTATTTAACCAGCGTGTATGCACGTTACAGTTCCATGCTTGGAAGTCAGAAAAGATCTGGTGTCTGTCTTTGTTCTGATGACGTGGAGTCCTGTTTTGTGGGATCTTTCAGAGCGCATTTACCCTTTGCTCCATCCAGATTTCAGGGGCCACTCCAGCCTGACGCATCTCACTCAATGACGAGCCCGCTTTCTGCTTTGCTTCTTCACACTCTCACACCCTTTCAGGCATCATTCCAAGACCTAGATTGCTGTTTTCAGTTACTAACCAAAAATGAGGTCAGGCCCCTCCTACCATGGGTTTTATTAGTTATATATACTATAGTTTTAAAGTGTAGGACCTGAACTTCTGTTGTTGCCCCAGCTCCATACAGAATGTTTTAAATCTGAATGTAGCAGTGTTCACAGTTGAGTATTTTCCAGACTCCATAAGAGAGGTGGGCAGCCCAGAGCATAGACGTCACCATGTGAGACTGTTGGGAGAGGCACTTGGGTCACTGCCCAGGGCCTCTCTGGGTCCCACTGCCTCACTCCCCCAGCCTACCTTGCGGTCTCCTGACCCTGCACCATCAGGGCTGTTGGTGGCACCTGTGTCAGGCTGAGCCCTGGCTTGTGCACTTTCAGGGAAACCTCACAGGTTAATGTGTCTCTGTAGACCTCATGAAGTCAGTTACTTTCACACGTGGACATGAGTTCGTTTTTGGTACAGCGGTTTTTAGACTCCAGCCATTGTGCATACTTGAGAGAAATCCTTCAGTTCTTGTATTTAGAAAGCTAAAACAAAAATCGGCGTTTTCTCTAATGTGTGTAGTTGCACATGTGTCTGTAGATAAACTCACCATGTTCATAGTCAGGCATAGCATCTCCTGTGAATGGATTCCCAGGGAGGAAAGGAAACCTGGGATTCCTCTCCTTTCTAGTAGATGCGGGGAAGACTGGAGGACATGGGGTCACCTGTGAAATTCAGTTGCGTGTGTGGCTAATTGTTAGCCGTTTCCTGACTTGTGAGGAGGTTCTGCATCCACCCCTCGATATGACACGGGGACCAATGTCTTGAGATTAACCTTGGGAGGTGGGTGGGTCAGTGTGGACAACAGGGGCCCTGCCTGGGCCTGAGGAGGGTCTCCCGTGACACCAGGAAGAGCAGTGGCAGCTCTTACCCTCCATCTTGGTGCCAGGACTGCCCCCTCACCTCAGTTCGGGTGTAAGTGACTGCGTTGGGGCCTGTGTCCGGTACGGCAGCTGGAGTCCTGCCTCTCCACTGCTAGATGGAATCTAGAATCGTTCATCTACCTCTTAGTCAATCAGTTTCGACATGTGACAAGCAAGCTTGCGGGCCAGTGTCCTCATACAAGCTGTAGTACTTAAAAGATAATTCAGAGGTTCCCTGGAAAACCAGTCCCAGGGTTCCTATGATCGATCCATAGTTTCTACCTGAATTTTAACTGGTATTGCATACCTGGATTTTGATCTGTTAGCCTTAATTATGGTCTGGCATAATCATTTCTGGTGATCAAGTCATAAAGTTCTATCAGGGCACCCATGTCAATGGTGCTATACTGGTCAAAATTTGAGATTCTGAAATAAAATGATTTGTCACATTCATGCCTCTTTGTGTTCTTTTTCTTCACTTAGGACGTTAAGGTTAAAACAAAAAAGGGAAGTGGTGTTGCTTTCTTTGCTATTGATGCTTTGACCAGTATTTTTTTTTTAACTGTATCCTAGAAAATACTCATGCTGTCAATAATGATTATTGGTCATTTCCTCGATTGAGTCCCTTCTGCCTTGTCTGCACTCTCTGTCTTTGAGCCATAAACATGTGTAAGGTGTGCTCTGTCCAGTTTTACTCTTACAGGGAGGGCCTGCTTCATCTTGTGCTTCCTGCAGTTGCCTTACCTGCCTCCCAGGGTGAAAACTCCACCTGCCAGTTTGGCTTGGCTGTGGGGAAGAGCTGGAACCCCAGGAGTATGGGGGAGGAGTGAGGTGGCAATTAGAAAAAGCGTATCTGGGGGGTGGGGGTGGGGATGAGATGGAAAAAAAGCAAAGGGTGACTAATTTTACAATAAAAATTAGAAACTCACCTACTTCTAATCTTACCTGGTTCTCTTTGCTGTATATACGAGGACTGTCCAGATAGTATCCAGCCATGTAACCATTCTCGTTACATTGACAAGGACTGGATTTTTCCTGGACAGCCCTCATATTTAACTTGCCCAATGGTCTGGGTTGCAGATTCAAATGCGTGGTAATCACCGCTGGTCAGTGGTTGTCCTGTTCTCAGTGACGGACAGGTAAAGGCATTTGAGCAGAGGATGAGTAAAGTGATTTGGACAGGTTCTAATAAAGTGCCAGGGGGTGAGAACAGGTGGGAGGCTGAACCTGCAGGTCTCTACAGGCCCTGCTTTAGAAAAGGTAAAGCAGATGCTTTTGTCATTAGATTCTCCCAGTTAGAGGCCAATACCGTCTCAGAGAATTATTTAATAGAATTACACGCTTTGGCTCCGATGCTTCCAACCACAAATGTGGCAAGCACATCTGTCAACACGTCTTCCCTCTGTGGAATCAGTACAGATGAGACTTTTCCTTGGCTCTGGTCCCGTGGGTCCAAATCAAGCACCTGTCAGCATCCCGGAGCACTGTTTGCCTCCTGGCCCTTGGGGTCTCTGATCTGGCTACAGCTTGAGTTCGCTGGGCATTGGCTCCCCTCTCAGGCCAGCCAGCAAGTTGTTAGCTGCCAACAAGGACATGACGTTTCGGGTACCATGGGTGGCACTGCCAATGTGAGGCAGGATCACTGGAAAGAAGGTGAGAGGGTGGGTCAGGAGCTGTAGGCAGTCCCTTTCGTGGCTACGGCTTGCCAGTAAGAACAAGTTTGTCCAACTGCGGCCCTTGGGCCCCCCGTGGTCCAGGACAGCTTTGAATGCGGCCCAACACAAATTTGTAAACTTCCTTAAAACATGAGATTTTTGTGTGTGATTTTTTTTAGCTCATCAGCTATCGTTAGTGTATTTTATGTGTGGCCCAAGACAATTCCTCTACCAGTGTGGACCAGGGGAGCCACAAGGTCGGACACCCCTGAAGAATAAAGAGAGCCTGTCTCAATATCCCTTGATTTGCCTTCCCTCATATCACCAGTGTCCCACTCCCCCAAGGCTGAGGGTCAGAGTAAGAGCAAAGGGAATCCAGACACTGACACCCAGATGAAAGGGTGGCAAGGGTTATGTATTCTAAATAAGAATGCGGGCTTAGAAGGGGTCTTGGAGCTTATCTAGAACCAAGCCCTTCAGTTATCACAGTGAATGGTGCCAATTTAACTGCCCATCCACACCCTGCTCCCCTGAAAGGGACGCCACAGGGCTTCTGATCTACAGAAATAATGACAAAATGAAAGCCAGCATAGCTTCCTGTGGCCCCACTGCAGAGCAAGTTGGGTCACTTGTCCCCAAAGAGTGCCTTTTGGAAGTACTACCTTGGGTAGGGAGCTGAACTCCGGGGCCTTGGGAGGCGGGTAGTTTTCCTGGCCGTGGGCACAGGCTTGACATTACAGCCAGTGTTCCTTTCTGGCTGGCTTGGGGGGTGGGGATGGTAGAGCTTCCAAGGGCTACAATAATGGGAGCATTCACTGGGGAAGGCAGCTAAGGACCTGGTCTTTGGCTTTCCCTTCCAGGATGTAAATAGAGGGCAGGGACTGGCCCAGACTACTGAAGGTCCTTACCACTCAGTTCTGTGTTAGTTGGAGACAGAAACCAACCAGCTCCCCAGACAGACAGAACTGACTAAAGAACTATTAACTAGGTATGAAGCTGTTAACTAGGTAACTGAGGAGGCTAAAAAGAGAACGAGGCAGTGGTTCTCAAAAGTGTGGAGCAGCATTGCTATGGGAGCTTGTTAGACAAGCTCAAATTCTCAGGGCTCCCCACCTCTGAACTTTCGAAGCAGAAACTCGGGGGGGGGGGGCTCAGCATCTTGTTTGTTCAGTCCCTCCAGGTGGCTGAGGAGCATAACAGTTTGAGAAACACCGCACTAAGGTATCACAGACACAGCAAATGGTGGGAGTTTCTACCTCCCTCAGACTAGGAGGGTGGAGGGATAGGGTGGGATTCGTAACAGGACTGAAGCAAGGGCCCCTTGGAGCTGCAACTCAGACGGCTGTGGCCGGCACACTGACTGGCTGTCTGTGGGGATCCAATGTTTAACCAAGTGCTGGGGAAACTGCAAACTGAAGCCATTACAGGAAGAAGTGCAGCTGCCCGTGAAGCTGCTATGCGCCGCTCACAGACAGACAGGAAGGCAGAGGGAGCCACGTCCAGCTGCCTCCAGCTTGCAGGCTGCCTCCAGCTTCTCCACTGACTGGGCCCAGCAGAAATGGGGTGTGCAGCGCGTCCCGACCCCTGCACCACAAAGCAGGATCCACAAGGGTAGGTTTGGAGCCAAGAGACGAGAGCTTAATAACTCACACAAGGTCTAAATACTGGTATTGTCATCACATTTAAACTGATAACGGCAACTTGTAGTAATGGGTGTTACTCGCGTTACCCATGACCAGCTATGAATGTAAGACCTGCAGCCAACACTGTTTTTAAACCAGCCCACTCACTTCCTACCTCCATCGCTGCTTTAGGGACACAGACCTTCGTGAGCATGCTCAGGGGGCCTCTCCTCTGTTACTACGTACCAGTGCCACTAATGGCACATACATGTACAGTCCCTGGGTGTAGCCCGGGTTCGGTACAGCTCGAGGTAGCTTCGCACACAGCACCTCCTGCCCACCTCTATGGCTGGTTCTGCTGACGGCGAAGGACTGCATTGGAAAAGCACAGTTCTTACCACAGTTCTTTAGGGTCAAGAGAGGGTGGTTCGTAGGCAGTGGTTCTGGGGTCGTCACATCCAGTCCAGCAGCTGCAATCTGACCGCTGGCCAAGGCCTGGTACAGGTCATCCTGGTTGATGACATCACCCCTGGGAACGACAGTTGTGATGTGGGTGCCCTGCAGCTCCCTCCGCCCAGGTTGCCTTTAGGGCAGAACGACCCACAGAATGAATTTTCCCACTGACCTTGGTACTGACTTTCAAAGCTGTAGTCCTACTGTAGACTGACTTACAGTATGTCTGTAGAGCAACACAGGCCTAATAATCACTGAACCCCAGCCCTGCCACTTTCTAGCTGTGTGACCTGGGCAAGTGTCTCAAATTCTCTGTGTCTCAGGTTCCTCTGCAAGACAGGAAAAATGCCACCTAACTCCCAGTAGTCCTGGGAGGATTAAAGCTTACTGACCGAACTACCTGCATGAACAGGGCCCAGAAATCTGCATTTGTATAGGGCCCCATCCGGGTTGGTCCCCTGACCACCTGCTAAGAACCACTGCAGCCTGCCATACATCACCTGCCTGAGGGCAGATGGCGAGCATACACCTAATACAGTAAGCAGTCTTCCTATGACCAAACCATTGAAAGAATTTGCTAGGACTTCGCATCATGCACTAAATGATACTCATGCTATAGTAACACAGCATCCTGTTCAGTACTGGGTCTGTGTGGATGCTCAGTAAAAGGAAGCTGTGACACCATGGCCATCAGCACGAGCCCTGTGTTTACTCCACCTGCAGGTCACCACCTTTGTAGCTCAACAATAGTAATTACAGACGCCTCTGGGGTGGAGATCCCTAGGAGGTGACCTCTTCCAACCCCTTCCCTCATCTTTGTTGCCTACAAACTGATGTAAGCAGGTTCAAAGGGCCACAGCTAGGAAGGGGGTTAGAGAGGGAAGGTCTGCCCCCGTGACATGCTCAGTGGCCTGAACGCACCTGGGGACACTTTGAGGAACCGAGATGACTTGATTTGGGTCTGTTGCCAGAAGCATGAAGGTTCAAGCTGTCACTGAACAGACCCAGGCTCAGTGCAATGGAAGGTTGGCCTCTGAAGGGCCGTTAAGTCATTAAATCCAACTCTTTGTGACACAGGGTAATGGGGTGCCCAAGGTTACCCTGGGAACTCGCTGCCACCATGCCTTCCCTCCCTGAACCCCTGGGAACTCGCTGCCACCATGCCTTCCCTCCCTGAACCAGCACTAGGATGTTCCCGGCCCTGAGCAAGGCTGGGGGTGCTGCTGGGAACCAGACAGGCCAGGCCTGTCTGGCCTGCTCCCACAGCTCTGCCTCCCAGCCCGGCACGCCTGTGGCCGCTGGTGTTTCTGAGTTGGCTGTTGGTTGGTTTGTGGAGATTGGCAAGCCCAGCCTGAGGGGAAGAAAAACCTTGATCACAGAAGCAGGGACAGCCCCTCCCTAGGCTTGCCCGATGACCCAGTATCGGGTGGCCTGGGGATACCTGCTGATGTTGACAAGCACGGCCGTTTTCTTCATCTGCTGGAAGAAGTCCTTGTTGCAGAGCCCCTTGGTTGCAGGCGTTAAGGAGCAGGCCACAACGATGAAATCAGACTCAGCAGCCAGCTGGGGGGTGGACACTGGGGGAGGGCATGGCCCCACAGATGCTGAGTCCCAGCTTACGGACAGCAAGAGGGTAGGAGACCAGATCCTTCCCTCCTCCCACAATGGGAAAGCCCCAGGTGCTTCCTGAAAGCCACGTCTCTACCTAGGAAACTGGTAACTGTATAAAGTGGACAACCGCTCATGGGACCCTGGTGTATTTTATTCATCCAGGCCCCTGGCCTAACAGATGTGGAAACTGAGGCCAGAGAGGGGCAGGACCTTGTTCAAGGTCACACAGTGGGGTTGGGCCACTCTGGCTTTCAGCAACTTCAGGGCCCAAAGTGCTAAGGGGTTGAGGAGTGGCAAAATCCAGCCTGTCCTTTGCCCTCTGTCCTTTGCAATCCAAACTGTGCTTCCCGCCATGGGGCTGGATCCACCTGGATGTAGGCTGGGGGCAGTGCTCACCAGTTTATTAAGGAAACCGTGAGTGAAAGGTCCCAGCAGTTCCTTCTGCCTGTCATCCCTGCTGCTCTGCCCATGGTGACAGACTTGGAGTGCTGTCCTGGCACTGGGAGAACTCTCTACGTGGCTGGGAAAGCTCTGTGCTCCGTTTGTGGGCTGCTGCGTCCAGGGGCAGCAGGACTGAGATAACACCTGAGGGGCACCGCAGGCCCCGGGCACACCTGCGGCTCCTGCCTTCTGCCTGCAAACGCTACCCTCACAGGAAAGAGGGAGAACCCCCTAACCAAGCACACATGAGGACCCTGTGGAAGTCAGTTTTACTTACCGAACTCTGCCTGGAATTCTGCTGCTTCCTGAGGCCTGGGCTGGCGCCCTGTGTACAGAAATCTCTGGACGCCGAATGGTTTCAGACGCCGAGCGATGGCCTGGCCTGAGACAAGGAGTTGGAGTCATGGCTGTTCCCAAACCCTCAGCGGGCAGGGCCAGCACCCAGCAGCTCCAGGGGCAGGGGGCCCTGGGAAGGGATCAGCTCAGTCCCAATGTTAACCGGGCCTGCCCCAGTGTCACCAGCCCCCAGCCAGCCCAAACTGCCACTCAGGGGTCCATGTAACAGATCTTCAGAGAGCTGGAGGCAGCACCATAGCTGTGACTGGCTTATGCTGTCCTCACATGGTCCCAGGCATCTTGCGGGCCATTTACTAACCTTCCCTGAGTACTGGACCTGGCATCCCAAGAGAGGTCTGACCAAACAGCCCCCTCCCATCTTCCTTCTGTTAACGCAGCCCGTCCTCGTTTAACTTTCTGGTGGCAATGCCAAACTGCCAACTTGCCCTTCAGCTGTTAAGACTCTTTCACACATGCTGCTGCTGACAGGCTTGAGTAGTAGGATTTTAGACTCAGCATGTGCCTCAAAGCTGGTGGGTTTCCCCAAGCAACTCTCTCGTGTGACAGGCGGGCCTGCCAGCTGACCAGACAGATTATCCATGTTCTATCCTCACTCTCACCGCTCCACCAGGCAGGATGCCAGAGAGCCAGTGACAGCTGCCTGGCTGGGCTCAAGCCTGTAGATCAGGGGCCGTGGAAGAAAAACAGCTCTGCTCGGTCTGCAGAATCACAGGTAAGTTCTGCTCATGGGACCCTCGGGTTCCTGAGTTAAGGTTTTTCCAGTCAAATGCCTCCCCGCACCGAGGCCGAGGGTAGCGGGAGCTCCCACACAGAACTCCCCCTAACGGCTCCCACCCAGCCATCAGCGTTTTCGTCTGTTCTGTAAGGAGCTGTAGCCATAAAGAACCCTGGCATACAGCTGGCTTCGTTCACCTAGTGCAGTTTGCCGACCACTGAAGTGAGTTCTTAAGGAACTCCTGTGTTTCTATTTCTTGCTTTTTGTTTTTGTCTGTGCTTTATGACACTGAGTCTTCCCTAATGATATAACATGCAGTTATCGCAACCCTTTCAAAGGAGGATTGTCGGCATCCAGACACCGGGTGCTAGAGATCCATGCAAGCCGGGAGAGGCAAGAGGGCAGGTGTGCTCACCGATGCGCCCCAGGCCGACGATGCCAACTGTGCTCTCTGTGAGGCCGTAGCCACACAACCACAGGGGCTTCCACGAGGTCCAGCCACCACTGCGGGGAGGAAGAGGAGCAGGTGAGAGGCCCTGACTGTGAACTCACAGGCCCAGCACCTCCGTTCAGGGACTGTGGTCCAGGGAGAGCTCCTGCCCTCCCAGTCAAAGGACTGAGGGGGTCGTGAGTTACAGCCTCAGCCACTCAGCACTGCGCACAAGCAGCAGGAATGACTCCTCCTTTAAAGCCACTGGGGTCTCAGAACCCGAGGGCTGGAAAGGGCCTTAGAAGTGCTCATCTCATTTTGCAGATGGGGAAACTGAGACCAGAAAGGGTGACCTGACGGAGGTCATACAGCCAGCCCAGAGTTAGGAGCAGCAGGTTGCAAACTTGGTATCTGGAATTCCAAAGGCAGTACCCTAGTGCCCCAGGGACACAACAAAAAGTAAAGCCACAGGCCACGCCCTGGCTGGACAGAGGACCGGAGCCTTCCTGGAGCCACCTCCATTGAAGGTGCTGACTCCCTAGACAGGAGAGAGAGCGGGACAGTCAGCCCCATGCTGCTGTCCACACCCCTGTACAGAGACCACGCCCCTGGCCCATATTCGCGGAGGGCCTGCATTTGCCCGCCTCTTGCACTTTGCTCAGGCCACCCCCTGCACCCAGAATGCCTTGCTCAACTGCATATACAGACCCAAATCCCTGATCTGAAATCCTCAGGTCAGATTTCAACATTTTTCAGATTTTGGAAAGGTGGTATGGTACATATGCTATATATTGTACATAACACCCTCAGCAGCGGTTGGAGGATACATGGTATCAAACACTGGTTTATCTGCAGCAAAGCATATGAATATTCACACTGACTGGGGGAAGGAAATAAAAACCATAAGCAATCACCTGTTAGTTCCGATGAACTTTTGCTACCAAAAGATTTATAAAACCACCTCCAGTTTTCAAAGCTTTTGGATTTCCACATTGGGAGTCTGGGATGGTGAACCTGCCTCTCTAAGCGCTCAAGAGGACAGCCACCTGCCACTCCCACACTCCTCCACCCACCTCCTCACCTCCCTCACCCTCTTCTCTCATGATTTCCCTTCAAGCTCTGTATATTTCAGTTCTGCGTTGTATTTGAGTATTTTGGCTTAGTCCAGGGGTGTCCAACCTTTTGGTCTCCTGGGCCACATTGGAAGAAGAATTGTCTTGGGCCACATATGAAATATACTAACACTAATGATAGCTGATGAGCTAAAAAAAAAAATTGCAAAATAATCTCATGTTTTAAGAAAGTTTACAAATTTGTGTTGGGTCCCATTCAAAGCTGTCCTGGGCCGCATGCAGCCCGTGGGCCATAGACTAAGCTTGGCTCAGTCTGTCCCTGCCTCACTAGATGGGGCACATCTGGGGGACAGGAATCACATGGGGTGCTCAGGAGCCAGCTGCTGAGCAGGGCTTTCCCGCCAGGTGTTCACTCACTTCTTCACTTCCTCAATGGCTTCCGGCAGCCGGCGACAGGTGGTGAGCAGCAGGGAGACAGCGAGTTCTGCAGTGGCGTCTGTCAGCACATCTGGGGTGTAGCCCACACGGATCCCGCTATGAATCAAACATCTGGTGGTAACACTCAAGCACCTTCACCGATCCCTGATGCTGGGACATTTCCACCATGCTGCTTTGCACTGCCTGCTGGGAAGCTCAGTGTTGTCAATCAGCACTTGGGAGTACTCAGCCCTCATTCCAGTTCAATCGTCTCCCACTGTGGTAAGAATATGCAGACGGAAACCAGGGTCCAAAATCTGGGGCAAGTTACTTAACCTCTCTGAATTTCCTCTTCCAAAGGGGAAAATAATAATAGTTGCCTTTTCTTCTTAAAGGGGTTATTGTGGGTGGTCAAAAGAGATACCAAGTGTGAAAGGGTGCTGGCTACCTGGCCAGGTATTATGCACTGTTTCTGCCTGCTCGGGCTTGTTTTAACCTGTGCACATGTGGACAGATTTTATCACTAGTCACCTCACATTCTCACTGAATGGCCAGGGATATGAAATAGAAACAGTCAGCTCCTCTCCCTCCCTGTATGGCAGTCACCCCTCACTCTAGGGCCCCTTCCAGAATCCAAGCTGCACCTACCGCTTCTTGATTTCATCCAGAGCCAAGTGGTCGACGCCCACGGACATGGTGCTGATGACTTTGAGATTGGGTCCTGTTGTGTAGAAAAAGCAGGGTTTCTATCTGTCCTCCTGGGATTCAAACCTGCAGCCTTAGGTGGGCCCAGAAGAGGCAGGGCCTTGCTGGAGGTCATAAAGCAAAGCTGGGGGAGGACTGGACAAGGGCCCTTGGCCTTGGGGTGCTCTCCCCCATACCCTGCTCCCTCCATGCATGGTCTTTGCCCTCCAGAGGCCTTCCTCCAGGGATCACAGGCAGGAGAGGGGCAATGCATGTGCCAAACGGAGCTGCACACACTGCTCCCCGGGCTAGTACTTCAGCCAATGCCCTCAAGTCAGTCACTGCAGCCCTGCTCGGGCAGCTGGCAGCAGCAGGCTGATGTGCCCCATAGTCTGAGACGCCCTTGGGATCTTCCCCAGACCTGCCCAGTGCACGCACCTGCAATATCCAGGAGCCTCTTGTCCACGCGCTCAGAGAGGAGGCAAAGCAGGCCATGCGCCCCGGCCACGCCTCGCTCCAGCTCCTTGGTGGGGATGGGCTCATCCGAATCCCACTGCTCCACCTCACAGCTGAGGGCACAGGAAACACCACTCAGACACAGGGGAGCCCCGTAAATGCTCCCAGGCCTCCAAAGTGCCCCGCAGACACACCCACAGCCCCCACTTCAGGGTGAACACATTGCCTCCGGCTTGCTCTGGCCTCAGGCTGCCTGAGGTTGGCTGAGGGGAGCTGGGGTCCAGTACAGGCAGCTTCAGAACTGTCCTGTGAGGGTAGCTGAAGGGTCAAGGGCTACCGCAGAACAGAGAGGGCTGACAGGTGCCCAAACTGAAAGGAGAAAGTCATGGGGACAGCTCTCAGCTCTCACAAGGAAGAGCTTTCGCACCCTCCCAGGAGGCTCCCAGGCAGTGAGCATCCTAGGAAGGCCAGTGGTGGCGGGGGGCAGGGGATCCTGCATGAAATGGGATTGGACTCCATGTCCAGTTGCATGTCCTGTCCTATGAGTCCATGAAATGAAAACTCTCAGACTTGGACTTTGCCAGGAAGGACAAGAGCAAAGCAATGCAACATAGAGGGGTGCAGTTATGGGCACTGGGCACATTTCCCAGAGATTTTGCCCAGCCTCTCAGCCTTGGCCATTCAATCAGTGCCGCCAACATGTATGGAGCATCTACATGTGTCAGACACAGGATGACCCAGAACACCCTGCTGCAGCATCTGGCTGATGAAGCCCCAGGCACAGGCCACCTTTCATCCTCAGTGCCATGAGCTGCAGCCGGTGCTACAGCTGTGAGCTACGGCCACTGTTTCTGCCTCCCCTCTGCCTCCGCCTCAGTGCTGGTACACAGCAGGTTATTGCATTGAACAAAATCTCATTTTGCCTGGCACTGGCTTCTGAGGCTGCGTTCTACCTTCTCCCTGCCTGGCAATGGCAAGCAGACCTGTATAATGCGGTGCTCAGACTGCGGTCAGACAGAGCTGAGTTCAAATCGCAGTCCTGCCACACGCAGAGCTGTGTAACTTTGGGCACCTCTCCCAGTCTGTTTTCTCATCTGTAAAGTGAGAACTATAATACTGACTTCACAGCATTGCAAAGATTAAAAGAGTTTATGTATATGAAGCACTGTGGGCAAGTTGGTATGCAGGATTCAATTGAAGAAGTGTCACCCAAGGGCTCTGCCAACAGTCCAAGGGACTAGATCAGTGAACGCCAAGGTCCCTGACCCCGTCAAGTGACCTTGGAAGGTAAAGGATTAACAGCCTGGACCTTGCACCATGAGTGGCCTCTCTTTTCCCCAGGCCATGACCAGGAAGGGCTCCAGCCCTTTCCCCTCACCTCCACTGCAAATGCCCGGGGAGTTGCAGGTCCCAACGTCACGGCAATGGGCCTGGAGAAACCTGGGTCCCACAGAACTTTAAGTCTCGCCAAAATTCCCAAGACTGTCCCAGCCGGGCTCAGGCTGGAAGGTCCGGCCAAGGTCCAGGCGCAGAAGTCCGGCTCTCTGGCCCCTGGGACGCTCCGTTCTCCCACCAAAAATAACTGGGGCCTCTGGGGGCCGCCCCAGCCCGCCGGGGCTGAGCCCCGGGCACCCCGAAAGTAGCTCCCGAGACGCTGAGTCACCCTGTGTGCAAGGATGCACGAGATCCCGGGAGGAGCCCGGGGCTCCGCAGCCCCCTCCCACACCACCCCCAGCCCCGCGCTCCGGGGCGCAGGGCGCCGGACTCTTACTCTGCAGCCCCAGCGAGCGCGGCCCTGCCCTCGGGGGGGATCCTGCGGGTGACGAACACCTTCATGAGTCGCACTAGCCTCATCCAACCTGCCGCCGCCGGACACTGAACCTGGCCCAGCGAGCCGGAAGCGGGCCGCGACGTGGAGGCGGGGCCGGGGCGGGGGCGGGGCCTCGGAAGGGGCGGGTCTTGGGGCGGGGCCTCGGAAGGGGCGGGGCCGGGGCGGGGCGGGGCTGGGGCGCGTGGGACTGTTCCTGTGCAGAGGCTGTGCGTGTTCAAGCAGTGACAGTGTGTTTTCGTGTGGGGTGTAACTGTGAGGCCCCGAGAGTGCGCCCTGGTGTGTGATTAAGCCTCAGTGGATCTGGAACTGGTTCTGGTGTAGATGCCTCCAGGACCTTCGAGCACCCACAGCCCCAGGGGCTCAGGGACTGGCAGGAGGGTCCCGGTAAAGGCTCATGCATGGGAGAGTGTTGTGTGAGTGTGTGTGGATGTCAGGCAGGGTGCCTACAGCTGTCAGGATGTATCAGTGTTCCGGGAGGAGGATGCAGTCAGGAACCATCCACGTTCCCAGGGCCTAGTCTTTTCCAGGCGGGGGCCCTTGCTCACACAGACTGGCTCGGAGCTTTGCCTATTGTGCAAACACAGGACGAGGGCAGTCTGCGTCCAGGAATGGCCTCTTTAACACTAGGTGCAATTCCCACACGAAGCCCACAGATGTGAGGACCACGCAGCTTGCTGGACAGCTGCTGTCTGGCTAGAGGCATGTCATGCCAGGATAGGGCCCGGGCCAATGTGCTGGGGCCTAGTGAGGTCAGGAGCAGATTAGGTCATCATCTCCCTAGGCCTCGGTTTCTTCACCTACAAAATGGAGTTATGAGCATTTACCTCTGAGTGTTATTGTGAATTTTTTTTTTTTTAAGATTTATTTTATTTGTTTTTGACAGAGACAGAGCGAAGGGGGAGGGCCCAGAGCAGTCTCCATAGTTGTACATCATCAGTTTTTCAACATGGTTTTATTCCACACAGGTGGGCAGGGGCCTCTCAGGGTGGGAACTGGGCTGGGGGCCTCCTGCATGGGAGGTATGCCCCTTGAGCCAGGGGCCCAACTGGGGGGCAAGAACTGAACTGGGGGCCTCCCACATGGGAAGCACAACTCAGTTCAGCATATGGGTCTGCACAGGCCGGGGCTGGGATTCGATCCTTGGTCCCCGGGGCTGCAAAGCGAGTACTTGACCCGCTGAGCCATCCCGGCTTCCCCTATTGTGATTATTAAACAAGCAACATTTGCAGGGGTCCTGGGCCGTGTTAGGTCTTCATCAAGCACGGAGTCCATGGAGAAGAGAGTTGAGAGCTCAGGCTTTGGACACCAACTGGGGTTAAACCTGCCGCATATTAACAAGTCATTGACCTGCTATGTGCCTGTTTCCTCTTCTGTAAAATGGGGATAATAATAGCACCTGCCTCATGGCTTATTGAGAGGATGAGCTATGTATAGTGCTTCCAACAATGTAAAATACACCTAGTGGGTCTTGACAACTAGTAACACATCCCAAGAGACCCACATGCAGGTGCCCGGGGGCTGGCAGTTGGTCAAAGATGCAGATGCTAAAGCCAGATTGAGGGCAAGTGGGAGGGCCCAGACTCTGTGGCTTCCATCTCTCCCAGAGGCTGTTCAAGGGCTTGCTCCCAGGCCTGGGAGTGTCCAGAGGGCAAAAGCCCTGCCCAGCAGTGGTCTCTGTTGATTTTATCTGAATTCATTCTACTCCCTAAGATAGGAAACAGAGAAGACACACCTCCAGCTTAGGGCTGCACAGCAAGTCTCAGGAGAGCCCCGGGCTGGTGCCCAGGCCACCTGGCTCCCTGGCCAGTGCTCCCCCCTGCCAGCTCCCTCTCTGAAGTAACACATTAATAAATGACTTTCCCACAGACCGTTATCTGCACTGCTGGGCCACCTCAGGGACACTTTCTGAAATATCTCAAACATTGACACAATGAGATATTTTTCTGTGCTTAGGCCAGGCCCTCTGGGGCCCTGTGACTCTAACCTCACTGGGTGGCACCTAAGCCCAGGTCCTCTCACAGCAAGGACACAGAGCAAGCCTGTCCATCAGGGGCAGACGGGGACACGACACATCAGGGCAAGGCACCCAGCTGGAGCTCAGTAAGAGCTACTGGCTGATGGGCACAAGTCAGAACATGGAGCCAACTGCGGGCCCAGGAGGAGGGATCCCGCCAGGAGAGGCAGGATCCGAACTGTGGAGGCCTCGGTGGTCTGAGCTGGGCTTCAGAGGCTAAAACCGATCATGGAGCCCCTGGCAAGTTCTAAGCACTGTACAAGGTAACTCACTGTAATTTAAGTGTGTTCACCCTGTGAGGCACATACTGTTACTCTCCCCACTTTGCAGATGAGGAGCTGAGGGCAAGAACGGTGAAGTCATTTGCTTAAGGTCACACAGCTAGGAAGAGGCAGAGCGTGTATTTAAGCCTGACTCCAGAGCTACGTGAGCCTTGTGGGCGAGGAGGCATTCTTCGTGTGTTAGGGCTGCCACAGCAAAATGCCATAGGCTGGGGGCGTAAACAACACACATTTATTTCTCACAACTCTGGGAGCTGGGGAGTCTAACATCAGAGTGCTGACGACTCAGTGCCCTGCGAAAGCCCTCCTCCTGGCTTGCGGAAGGTCACTGTCTCGCTGTGTCCTGGCACGGTGAGGGGGAGGGAGCTCTCTGGGGTCTTTTCTATAAGGGCACGAAGTCCCCTCCTACTAATACCATCACATTGGGGGTTAGGATTTCAACAGATGAATTCAGGGGGTGGACACAAATTTTCAGTCTATAATAGAAGGTGAAGGGGGCGAGTGAGGGATAACTTTTAGGTGTCGGGGCGGGGGGACTCTTGGAGGTGGCCATCACTTTGATGGGCATCAGGGGGATGTGCAGGTGTTGGGGGTAGGGGAGAAGGTGGCTGAGTTCAGCCCAGACGCCTGGGGAATGCTCAGGTGGAGGAGCCCAGGAGAGAGGCGCGCTAATGAATCTAAGGTCAACGAGAGCTGGGTGCTGACACTGCTGTCCCAGAGTCACCAGCGTGGACTGGCAGCGTGGGAGACACCCAGGCAGCCGACTGAGGGTCGGGACCATCGTGCTAACAGAGGGATTGAAATTTAAAGCACGCAAAAATTCAAAACGACGGTAAGAAAAGAAGTTTTTGTAGGACTTTTCTAATTTCACTTTTATATTTAAATCTTAAATCCATTTGAAATATTTTGGGCATATGGTTTGAGGTGGGGCTGTCCTTAATATTTTACCAAATGGTTAACTAGCTATTCAAGTACTATTTTTAAACGAGTGCTTCTTTATTTTTGGAATAGATAATAAATGCACAAGGTACAAATTCTCAAAGGTATATAGGGTTGTGAGCTGAAAATTATCTCTCTTCTACCCTGTCTTACATCACTCAGGTCCTTCTCCCAGAGACAATCACATTTTTCCAAAGATGTTTAATGTGTATATGAGAATACAAATATACCTTTCACATAAAAGGAAACATATACACTTTGCATTATCTAGGTTTTTCACTGAACAAGTGTACCTTGGGGAATCATAGACGTACCTCATTCTTTATATCGATGCTCAGTATTTCACGGTGGGAATGAACCACAAATAATGAACAGTTCCGTATTAATGGAGACTTTGGTTGCTTCCATTTTTTACTGTTACAGTGCCACAATAATAACTTTTGGCAGGTGTCATTTTGCGCATGTGTTAGTACATTTGTAAGGTAAATTTCTAGAAGCAGAATTACTGGCTCAAAATATATGAGTGCTATAAATTTTGACAGATACTGATACAATGTTTTTCATAGAAGTTGGTCAATTAGCACTGGAAACACTTATTTTTCTAGTGTATCACTTTGCAAAATGGTATCTTCCTGAAATTTCAATTTACAGTTCTCTTTTGAGCCAAGTTGAGCACTTTTCATTCATTTAAGGGCTATTTCCTTTTCTGCAGACTATGTATTGATCTCCTTTGCCTCTTCAGATGAGCTGGGCATCTTTGTTTTAGTGATTTGTAGGAACTCTTATAAGAAAATTAGCCCTTTGTAATATGAGTGCAAATATGCTCTTTCCCCTGGTTTGTTGTCTTACGGTTTTGTTAAATTTTTTAAGAAGGTTTTTTTTTTTAAGATGTATTTTATTGTTTGAGAGGTGACCAAGAGAAGGGGGAGGGCCCAGAGCAGTCTCCATAGTTGTTGTACATCATTAGTTCTGACACAGTTTCACTCCACACAGGTGGACACAGGGCTGCGCAGGGTGAGAACTGAACTGGGGGCAGTTCAGCATGTGGGTTTGCACAGGCCAGGGCTGGGACTCAATCCCCAGACCTCGACGTTGCAAGGCAAACCCTCAATCTATTGAGCTATCCTGGCATCCCCATAATGCAGAATTTTTGTTCATATGGCTTCTCAGTTTTGTCACACATTGTCTATCAGTTACCCATTACTGCATGAGTGATCCCAAAATGTAGTGGCTTAACCAACCATCTATTATCATGTCATAGCTCTGGAGGTAGGCTGGGCTCAGTAAGGGGTTCTTGTTCAGGCTCTTTCATGCTGTGTAGTCAGGTGATGGTTGGGCTGGAGTCAGCGGAAGGCTTCATCACTGACAAGTCTGGTCATCGATGCTCAGCTGGGCTGCTGGCCTGCAAATCTACACGGATCCTCTGCATGTGGCCCAGACTTCCTTACTGCCTGGAGCCTGGACTGTAAGCCCAGGTGATTCCAAGGCACAGACAGGGCCAGCTCTCAGTTTCTGAAGGTCTGAGCTGGGAATGGTGCTGCATCACTTCTGCCATCTTCCACTGGTCATGCAGGCACAGACCCCAGATTTGAGGAGGGGGCACGCACCCCACCTTTGATGGGATGAGTATGGAAGACTTTGGGGCCATGCTTTAAAATTGCCACTCATAGAAAGGCCTTTTCCACATAGGGTTTAGTTTTTAAAGATTTATTTATTTGTTTGTTTATTTATTATTATTGTTTTTTGAAAGAAAGAGAGACGGACAGAGAGAGACAGAGAGAAGGGGGAGGGCCCAGAGCAGTCTCCATAGTTGACAGAATTAATTTTCCATATAGTTTCACTCCACAGGTGGGCGCAGGGCTGCACAGGGCAGGAACTGGGCCGGGAGCCTCCCACATAGGTCCCGACAAGAACTGAACCGGGTGCACTCCCCAGCTCAGCATATGGGTCCACATGGGCTGGGCCAGGGATTCGATCCCTGGGCTCTGGGGCTGCAAAGCGAATGCTTAACCCACTGAGCCATCCCAACTTTCCAGGGTTTAGTTTTTTAAAAAATATCTCTCGTGCTTTCTAGGTTTGGTACTTTTATGATTTAATTTTTTACTGAGATTTTTATCTCTATTTTTTTCTGATAGCCAACAAGTTGTTCAATACTGTTTTGAAATAATCCATGTTTTCCCCACTAATCTGAAGTTCTACCACTATTGTTACAAAATTTGGGTCAACTAGGGTCTCTTTCTGGACTTTACATTTTGTTCTGTTCTGTGTGCTTTCTTTTTTGTATGGGACTCGTCATATGTGAGTTAGTAAAGGGCTGTTGTAAGCCACTAACTTTGTGTTCATTTGTTATGCAGCAATAGTGCACGAATATTGGTGAGGACGCATCTGAAGACCCCTGTAGAAGCACAAAGTTAGGGACTTTTGGCTGGGTCATTTCTGAGATGTGAGAACAAGGCTGGCTTCAATCTGCTTGGCTACAAACTAGCCAGGCAGCCTTAGGCCAAGCCCTCCTGTCTGGTCCTTGGCTTCCAAACTACAGAATGGGGACAAGCTTTGGAGGTCATGGTGGCTGGTATGCACTGAGTGCAGGGCTGAGGCCTTGGGGTGGGGGTGAGGACGCAGGAAATGTTAGAATGAGATTGACGTTCAACCTCGCCCCTTTGGCCAGGGGAAGAAAACGGGCCCCAGCCACATCCAGGTCTATGTCGGGCACTTTCTGCCTCCCTGTACCCACTGGCCTCACTCCTAACAGCTGTGGTACTTGCCCCCGCAGGCCTGTCCCCTGCTCCAGGCTCTGGACCTCTCCTGCCCTTGGTAAGGGGGTGTGGAGTGCTCAGGGGTCCTGGCCTAGGGCAGCCTTGCTGAGGGAGTCTGCTCAGCCCTTGGGCATCTATTTTGGTCATCTGCTTTCTACCTGATCTTTAAGATGTGTCCCCATTTCCAATTACTCTCCTGAGTCTGATCACCTGTCCTGGGAGCCTGCCTCACTCCACTACCCCAACCCCATCCCAGCAAAAGTCCTCGGGGCTAGGGTCCCACTGCAGCACCCTGCAGCTGACCTTGTAACCTAGCCCCTCACCTCACCCACTCAGGCGTAGAGTGACTCAGCCCGAGCATGTGGCCCTGGGACCTCTGAAGATCAAACAGCCGGGGGAAGAGCTTCAGGCTGGGAGACAGGGAGAGTACGGCTGCCTCCATGGCCATGGGAAGGGCTGCAAGAGGCAACATGTGGAAAAGGGCCCACAATGCTCAGCACAGTACAGGTGCCCCGACTTCTGAACCAGCCTTTAGGGGTGCCTCACTGTGATGATGGTCCACAGGCTGCACTTTGACTACTAGGGGGCCAAGAAATCTTACAACTTGGCCCGGCTTGGAGATCCTGAGTGACATTTTGATGACTGATCCTGCTGTTCACTGAAAACAGGCTCACTTGGAGGTCTGGACGCATTTCCATACAGCCTTCACCTGTGTCCCCTGTCTTTCTTGCTTTATTTTTAAAATTTTAAAGATTTTAAAGATTTTTGTTTGTTTGTTTTGACAGAGACAGAGAGAAGGGGGAGGGTCCAGAGCAGTCTCCATAGTTGTACATCATCAGTTTTCCACATAGTTTCATTCCACACAGGTGGGCAGGGGCCGTGCAGGGCAGGAACTGGGCTGGAGGCCTCCTGCATGAGAGGCACCCCCCCCTCAAGCCAGGGGACGAACCAAGGGGGACAAGAACCAGGTCAGCATATGGGTATGCACGGGCAGGGCCCGGACTTGATCCTTGGACCCAGGGCTGCAAAGCAAGCACTCAACCCCCTGAGCCATCTTGGCTTCCCCTTCTTGTTTTGTTTCCTTATTTTTTTGTCTTTCTCTTTCTCCCCTTCACACCTCCCCCCACTAGAACATAAGCTCCCTGAGAGCTGGAACCCTGTTACTTTACCACTTTGTGCTACAGTCCTGCGCCTGTGCGCTCAGTAAATACTTGTTGAAGAAGTGAATGGGGCAGGCGTTTGACCCCCTTTAGTGCTCATTTCCGCTGAGAATTTGTCGTTCTATCACCACCTAGTGGGCACTTTTGTGTACTGCGGGGTGGGGGAGAAAGCCTCTACTTGTTTGCGTCTGACCCAGGCAGAAGGTATTGGCCAGTGTGGGCAGAGAGCGGCCCCTTGTGGTGCTCTTTGTATCTGTGTCTGGTCTAGGGCACGGAGCTCCTTGCAGAAGAGGCTTCCTGGAAGAGGCGGCATTTGAGCTAAACAGTAAAGGCAATAAAATGTGGAATGGTGGGAACGAGAGAGGGAGAAAAGGCATTCCTAGCAGGATAAACAGCATGCACAAAGGTATGGAGGCTGGAAAGCAGGGGCATGTGCCAACAAGAAAGAGAAGTAGAAACAGCTGGGATGGGCAGCGGAAGATGAGGCCAGATAATGACACAGGAGGAAAGGAAGGGGCTCCAAGGAAAGGTAGTGAGTATTTGATCTTAGTGACTGTTTGATTCATGTCAGGCACTTCGCATACAAGAGTTCATTTAGCTCCTGCAAAGAGGTAGCTTTCAGCCCCCGCCCCACCCCCATTTTTTGCAAACGTGTGAAGTGACTTGCTCAAGGTCACGCAGCTGGTAAGGGGCAGCACTATCTCTGATCTAGATCACCTGACTAGTGTTCTCGCTGATGGGAGTGCCTGCCCTGTGCGCTGGGGGTGGAGGGGGTGGGGGCAGGTTGGTGGAGCATACCCAGCAAGCTAGGGGCTGAACTCTTGGCTCCTCACTGTCTCAGACTTGACAGCATGTTAACCAGGGTCCTCCACTCAGCCTCATGGTCCTAGGGCCCCAGCCTGGGCGGCACGATGCCTGGGTTCCAGTCTCAGCTCCGCCTGGGCTCCCATCACCTCTCTGGGCCACAGAGTACAATGGCTATACAGACTGGTAAAGGGGCCTCTGAGATCTCTTTCTCGCCCTTTATGCAGAGATGGAAACTGGTGCCAAGGGAGGGGAAAGAACTTCCATGATGCACCCCCAGGCAGGCTCTGTGTGGCTCTCAGCTCCTGCCTGGGCTCCCATCTGGCAGCTGGAAGCTGAGGCTACCATATAGGGGACCTGAGCCCTGGCCACAGAGGCTCCCGGGCCAGCCTGGGCCCCTAGGAAATGTGTTTTAGTTCCCAACGAGGCATGTCTCCAGGGACGGGGGCGAATGTGTGGAGCCACAGGCTGAGGGGCCTTCCTCTCTGCGGAAGGAAGGAAGGCTTCGCTGACCTTGCCCCACAGGCTTTCTGGAGGCTGGACTCACCAGGATGGAGGGAGGGGCGCCCAGTGCTCCCAGCTCAGCAGTGGACCTGGATCGCCCTTAGGCTTTCAGCCCCGCTCCAGCCCTGCCTCCAGGCCACCTGCCCCTTTCTCAGCCCCTTGGCCTGCTCTTCTGCAGAGCAGAGGGCCCAGCCGGGGGGACGCCTCTACCCAGAAGACTGGGTCCAGCTCTGTGTTGGGCTTCACCCCGTGATCTTCACCACCACACAGGCCTCAGAGTGGGCACCGTTACAGTTCCCACTTTCAAGTAGAAAAAACTGAGGCTCAAAGAGGCAGAAGGACCTGCCCAATGTTACCAAGCTTGAGCTGGGCCTCAAACCCAGGTCAGAGTGACATCAAAGCTTGACCACAACACCCCCGACTGCCCCTGACCCACGCCACCAGCCAGCCCTGGTGACTCCTTAGGTCACGTCTTTACATCTTCAGCCGTTGAGTCACCCAGAACCCCACTGCCTGGCACCAGCCTCTGGTTTGTGCCCTTACCATGCAGAGCAGCCATGCCCGGGCAAGGACGGGGCAGGATCCAAGCCGCTTCCCAGGCCTCAACACCCAGCCAGGGTGGACACTCGGTAAACAGGTTCCCTGTGAGTGAATGAACCCCTGCAAGGGTGGACACTACCCCCCATTTTCAAATGGCAAAACTGTGGGTTTGGGGGACCGGGGCCTTCCTGAGTCACCAGCAGGCAGAGCAGTGCCCTGACCAAGCCAATCGCGGTGGGGACTCGGGCTCCCCCATGGGGCAGTCGGCCTCACAAAACTCCCCCAGCAGCTGTGCTGCCCCACGTCCTGGGCACGGGTCCGAAGGCTGCCACCTTGGGCCACTTCCCTGTCTGCCAGGCAGATGCGGTTGCCCAGATGCGAGCTGACACCGCTGGCGTGCAAACCCCGGCCTGCGCTGCGGTGGAGAGGGCCAAGAGCAGATTACCGGAGTCAGATTTGTGGCAGGAGCACGTTAGTTCTGCTGGGGATTTTGACCCGAGCTGTTTCCTTAATCCTTCACGGGGCATGGCTGGGATTTAGTAATGAGCTGTAACAGCCGGAGTGTTTGGTTCTGTGAGCAGGAAACAACTGTTCTTTCTAAAATGAGCCTGGCTCCTCTTTCCCTGATGAGCTCAGAGATTGGGGTGAGGGTGGGGGATCTGGGACTGGAGCAGCAGCAGTTGTCACATCGGGTCAGAGCCCAGCACCCCCATTATGCGGGTGGGCCCACGGAGGCCGGGAGGCGGGGAGGCTGGGGACTGGCCGAACGCGAAGGTGGGCAGCACAGTTCTGTGTGTAGGCTGAGCTGCGGGCACAGCGGGGCTGAACCAAGGGCAGGGGCTGGTCGTCAGGAGCCAGGGGACCTCCGGGGGGCCCATTCCCACTGGGAAGGTTTCCTGCAGGAGGAGCCGTTGTGTGGGGCCTGGAAGGCACCGTTGTAGTGTGTACGGGAGCTGCCTCGGAGGATGGTCTCAGGAAACAGCAGGAGTAACGGCACAGAAGCCATGTCCTGCTCAGTGCCCCAGAAGTGGGCTCTAGCAGAGGACTCGAGGATTCCTGGGCGAGTGATATACCCAGAAAGTGCTCCCAGAACTAGCCAGGGGAGAAGCAGGACGCAAGGGAGGGGAGGGAAGGACCACACGGGCGCAGAGGGTAGCTCCCGTCTGATTCTGTGCGGGTCTCTGGAGTGTAGTGACCGCTCAAGGTTGTGGAAACTCCAGGCAACGGAGCTGGGCTTCCTTACCCCGCCCCCTCTGGCCGCCTGTCAGTCAGCACCGTCCAGGGGATCTGGGCAGCTTCCTGGAGGAGGCACGTTTGCCATGTGGTGTGAGCTGACTGAGCCGGATGTGCAGGTTCTGCTGAGGAAACGGGTTTGAGCAGGAGCCGTGGGAGGAGCTCAGGAACAGCGCTAGAAGGCCGAGGTTAGCATTTCCTACCTGGAGGACCAAGGCCAAGGAGCTCAGTGGAAAGGGCCGGCTCCCTGTAGGCTGCAGGTGAAGTTCACTCAACTATTTCAGCAAAAGTCCCATAAACCACCTCCGGAAATCCCTTTCGCACGTGTCGCTGTTTGGTGCCCAAACCCTGAACTGTGACGAGCAGGGACAAATAGCTCAGCCGAAGGACAGAACTGTCTCATTCGGCTAAAACCATTCAGAAATGAGTCACTGGCCTGAACTGGGCCCCCAGAGCCTGCACCAACAGGTGCTTGGGGCCTTGGGCGAGGTGGGCATCAGGCCTGGGACCAAAGGGCAGAGCTACAATTGAAGAGGGGTGGCCCAGGGAGGTGCATCTGTATTCGTGGCAGCTCCTGCGCCTTTAGGTGACCCCACTTCCCTTCTCTCCTCCGCTCCTTCGCGGCCCCACCTGGATCTCCGGGCCTGCAGCCTCTCCTACATTCCCTTTTCCTGGAGTGCCCTCTAAAAAGCAGATCGGGTCCTGCCCCTTCCCTGTCTGCCACCTCCCATGGCTCCTCATTGCCCTCAGGAGAAAGCCCCAAGCTCCAGTGTCCTCCCAAGTCCTCTCCTGATGGTGAAGGTGCTGCACCCACCAGGACCCAGAGCTGCAAACTCCCAGCCTCAGCTGCTTCCGGAGCCGGCAGGACACGTTGGGAGCAGCCAGGCTGTCTGGGAAGAGCTGCCCGGGACCGGCCCCCGGGCCTCCCTCTCCAGCTTTGCCGCTGTAATTAATTTATGGAAAGCGTCTAAATTGGGAGTCAACACAGTCCTGAAAATCTCATCTAATCCCTGCCTCCACCTGAGGGAGCAGCGCCCCAGAGGTGGGGCTTTTCTTACAGTGATTACATTTGGTTATATTTCAGGAAAAAAAAAAAGTGAAGCATTTGCGGTCTTATTTCCCCAGTCCCCCGTGGAATGAGGAGGCTCCCAGGTGGTGCCCGTGAGGCCACAGGGAACCTTGCATGCCTGCAGCCCCAGGGCCTGAGGAGGGCCCTGGCCATGGTGGTGGCGGGCTCTGGTTCATCACCCGCCTCTTCTCCGCCTCCACGGCCTCCATTCCCATGAAGCCACTGTCAGCTGTGCAGTGGTCGGCTGTCCCCCATTTCTGCTTTGCCTGCTCCCGTCTCTTCTCTTGGCAGCTGGCTCTTCTGAGACGCTCACCAGGGGCTCCCATCCCTGGGGGAACTGGAGTCCTGTAGGCCTGTCATGCCCACAGATGCCCTTTGGTGACCTCCCTCCCTCTGCTTCCCTAGGGTCCTTGCTGTCTTACATTCCTGCTCTTGCTGTTCCCTGGGACCTGGAACATTCTCTCCCTCATTTCCTACAGCTCTCACTCAGAAACCAGCGCTTCCCCTCCCCCATTAATTCTCTGCCCCGTCACTGCGTTTATGTAGCCCCTTAGCACTCACACCCACCTGATACCGCCTCACTTCTATGCTTGCTGCTTAGTTTTCCTCTGTTCCCCACAAGAGTGTAAGCTCTCAGCGCAAGGGGTTTGCTTTGTTTCCTGACATATCCCTGGAACTGAGAGCAATGCCTCCTGGCACGTAGCAGATGCTCCAGAAATAGTTATCCAATGAATGAACAAAACACACCTGTCATTTGACAGAGAGAGTGGGGAGCGTTCCCCTACGTGTTCTGGGGTGTCGGCTCCGGGTGTGTGGAGTCAGCCTCACATTCTCTCCTGCGTGAAACTGAGGTCCGGGTTCTAAATGGAAGTTCCGGCGGCAGGTGGCAGCTCTACTCAATAGGACTGATTTTTCCTGGCGAGCCCACCAAGAACCCTTCCTAACCCTCAGGGAAAGTTTGTTCTACCCGCCTCGGGGCCTGCCACTTTCTCCCTGGTGGTCTGTTTTGGGTGTCGCGAACGCCCCAGCGGGCCCCTGAGTCATGCCCAGAGAACACCTGGAGAGCCTGCTTTGGCTTGTGGGGCCTCACAACAACCCTCTGAGGTAGTCATTTTTAGTGCCCATTTTACAGATGAGAAAACTGCGGTCAGAGGCCACAGACGTGACTTACCCAAGCCTACAGCTGGCGTCACCAGGTGAAGTGGCATTGGGCGGCTTGGCCCCATGGCAGCCCTGCTGTGTTCACAGTGGGTGCTCCAGAACTCTTTGGAGAATGAATAGAAATGAACATCTGAGTTTCAGGGCTCCTGAGTGGGCGATGAAGACACTGTCATCGCAGCGTGTGCTGCTGGGGTGATCGGTGTGGTCCCTCTGATGCGCACCTGAGCCCCAAGATCGTGCCTCTCCTGCTGTTCTGAGGGGAGAAAGAAAAGGCAGTCTCCCTGCCAGGGCCCAACAGGACCCACCAGTGGGATGTGCAGTTGCATGACCATGTCCTGGTCCTCAGCTTCTCACTGGGGTGAAGACAAGGCCCAGAAAGTTTCAGCAATGAGCCAGACATTAGGGCCAGGACCGGGACTGGGACCGGGACCAGGGCCCTGGCCCCTTGACACCAGTCCTGTCTTTGTTCCCTCCCTACTACATCCATAATGACTATATCCCTGCGACCTGTGCCTCAGCTTCCTCATCTGTCAAGTGGAGGTAGTTGTACCCATCTCATAGGATCAAAAGTTAAATGAGATAACACAAGAAAAGTGCCTGGCAGAACGTGAACTCTTACTAAACAGCAGGTAATGTTAGCGGGCTCAGGGAAGCACACGAGCGCTGTCGGGAGAGTATCCAGCATGTAACCGTTCTTGTTATATTGACAACGGCTGCATTTTTGTCCGGAACAGCCCTCGTATATATTACATGGCCTCCTTCTTCCCAGCCTTGCAAATGGAGCTGCAAACTTAGTAATTAGAAAAAGACCTATTTGTTTAGGGAAAAAAATCCAAAGTAATAGCACTGAATGGTGGAGATGGTGTGGTGAAACCAGCATAGTATGGTAATGTTTCAAACATGCCAGATAAATATTTCATCAAATGTTAAATATTAATAAAGTCTCATTTTGTCTGAATTCTCCCAACCTTTAAAATGTACGTCAAAAAATAATTTCAAAGCTGTCTGGTTAAGTGAGCTGCAAACTGGGTTTACAATATTGTCAAATAGGACATCTTTTAAAGTGGTAAATAAATATAAAGGTCTCTTCCCATCTTTTGTCAAGATTAGTCTTGAATTTGGTGAATTTTGAATTGTGTGACTGTAGGAATAGACCTTCCTGGCATGAGATGCAATGTCCTATACACACCTACGTGTCACCAGGGCCAACCCTGGCAGGCAGCGATTTGACAGAACATACCATTTGTATACTCTGACCAGTTACTGCCTCTGGAATTTGTCCTAGTGAAATCATTTTTGAAAAGCAGAGCAGAAACTGAAGCGCGTAATGATGTTAATGTCCGTGCTGTTCATAGTTGAGGAAAGTGGCGAGCACACCCAGTGGTACCTATCGATGTAAGATTGAAGGGACGATTGAATGAATTGTGCTCTAGTCCTTGATGGTTCTTCAGCCAATTACAATTATCATTTGGGGGGTGGGGGTAGGACTGTGTAGCAACATGGGTGACCTTTACGTTCAAAGGTTTCCTACTAAGGGGAGAAAGCAGAACTACATCGCGACTCCGGTCTCCTCTGTCAGGACAAGTTCTTTCCTCCCTAAATGATCCTCACAACAATCCTCTGAGGCCAATGAAACAGGGTCATGATTTAGTCTCCCACTGTCCACTGGTGAAAACCAGACTGAGCAGTGAGAAGCCACAGGGACTCAGAGTTGGAACTGCAACAGCTCTTGGGGCTCCTAATGAGGAGCCCCGTGCTGCCTCCAGGGGGACCCCGCAGCCAGCCAGGGGGACCCCGCAGGGCAAGACAAAGCCAGCTTCTCAGCCACCCTCCCCATCCGGCCCTTCTTCTCTCTCAGGCTGGGGTTTCCCCTCTCAGGAGATTTGGAAGAACCCCGAGGCTCAGGCCCCACCATGCTCTGAGCTGGGCTGATAGGAAGCCCCTTCTGCCCACTTGACCCATGACATCATGTGGGGAAACCCTTAGAAACTCTCCCACCCGCTGCAGGTGCTCGATGTTCCTGTTATCAAAAACATAAGTTTTGTTATGTGAAATTTTCCCATCATGCAAAAATTGTTGGTAATAATGTAGCAAACACTCCCATGCCCACTGCCAGCTGAGGAAATAAAACCTTACAGGGACACTCGAGGACTCCTGGGTCCCCCTTTCTGACCCCACTCCCCACCTGTGTCACAGAGGTGACCCAGCCAGATGGTGTGTTTATCTAGAAATGTTAAGTAGTATTGTTTCGCATGCTTTGAACTTTCTGTATCTGGTGGTTTCATACTGTTTTGAATTCATTTAACAAGTTCATTCAATAAACACTTATTGAGCACCTGCTGTATGTGAGACACCATTCTCAGCTCCAGGACCTTCGGTGAACAAAACACAAAATCATTGCTTTTGTGGTGTGTCTGTTCTCATGAGGTGAGCCAGACAATAAGCAAAATGTATTAATTATAGAGAAATTAGGTAACATGTTTGAATGTGAGAGGTGCAGAGGGGAAAAATAAAGTCAGAGAGGTGGAGATGGAATGTTGCAATTTTAAGTAAGATCATATCTTTCTGTATCTCATTTATGTACTCACTCTTATTTTTCTTTCTTATGAATGTACCATCTTTACTCATTCCCTTGTCAAGAAACATTTCAGATTTCTTTTTTGTTTGTTTGTTTGGTCATTATAAACAAGATTGCCATAAGCATTCTTGTAAACGTCTCTTCGTGCACACTCGGGAGAAATTTTCTGGGCACGTACCCTAGTATAGATTTGCTGGGTCCAGGGCATTTTTGATGTAACTTAGCTAGGTGGTACCAATGGCTCCCCAAGGTGGTTGTGCCAATGACCCTGCTACCAGCACTCCATCTGCTCTCCAACACTTGGTGTCAGATTTTAAAAAATACTTGCTCATCTGTTAAGTTTAAAATGCTATATCTTTTTTAAAAGTGGAATTTCTCATGCACAACAAAGGTTGTGCATATTTGCATTTGTTCATTTACCATTTGTGATTCTTCTTTAATGACTAGAAATTTCATTGACTTTTATTTATTGATTTCCTATCTGCTAATCTTACTAATAACTGTTCTATAGATTTCTTTGTGTTTTCTAAATACACAATCATTATTATCTGCAAAGAATGGCTTTCTTTCTTTTCAAATGTATGCCATTAATTTGTTTTCTTTATTTTATGAATTTATTTAAAAACTTCTGACATTAAAGGTATTAGTTTAAGAAAAAATAAATTCAAAAGTATAAAGTTGAATAAAAAAGGTAATAATGGACATCCTTTTCCTGATTTTAAAGGAAATGTTTCAGTTGTTTACATATCAAGTAATGTTTCCTTTGAATTTTAAACATAGAATCCTCTATCAGCTTAAAGAAATTCTCTATTTCCAACCTGGTTACTTTATCATCAACCAGTGTATACTTTCATCAAACACCTATTCTGCATCTATTTAGAAGAACATATGATTTTTATTCTTTAATCTATTCATGTGGTAAATTATCTTTAGAGGTTTTCTGATATTAAGCCATCCTTGAATGCCTGTGATAGACTCAACTTGGTTATGGTACATTATCTTTTTTTACATGCAGTTGTATTATTTTAGTAATATGTTTGTTAGGATTCTTACATCTATATTCATGAGTGAAATGGGTTTATAATTTTTTTTCATACTCACATGCTTTCATTGTCTAATTTTAGTATTAAGATTATACTGACCTCAAGAATGGATTTGGGAGTATTCCTTATTTTTAATATTCCCTGAGAGAATATATCTAAAATTGGGATTATCCATTCTTTGAAATGTTGGTAGAATTCACCTACAAAATCATCTCAATCTTTAGTTTTCTTTGTGGAAATGTTTTCAATTATTGCTTCAATTTCCTTAATAGTTTTAGGACTATTAAGAGTATCTGTTTTGGGGGATGCTGGGATAGCGCAGTGGTTGAGCGCTTGCATCAAAATCACAAGGTCCAGTGTTCAATTCCTGACCCGGCTTGTGCAAACCCATATGCTGAACTGCAGTGCAACTGGTAACTGCTGTGTCACAACTAATGGCGTATAACCATGGACGTTGTTGCTCTGAGCTCTCTCCACTTCTCTCTCTCTCTCTCTCACTTTCTCTCAAACAATAAAATAAATCTTTTAAAAAATCTGTTTTTTTCCAGTCTTGGTAGGAATTTATTTCTACTAAGACTTCAAATTTGTTCAAAAAATGTTTTTGATAGCATTCTCTTACTATTTTTTCAATAAAATATTAAAAATACAGCCACATGAAAAAGATAAAATCTACAGATAGTTGGCTATCTTTACCTTATCTCTTAAACTTCTGTTTTAGCTATAGTTACATTGCTCTTTTCATGTTTTCATGTATGGTAACAGTGACGTGAATCTTTTCTTTTTTTGCCCCTTGATCAGTCTTCCCAGAGATTTGCCTACTGTGTCTTTTCAAAGAACCTACTATTGGTTTTGTTGGTTTTCTCTACTGCGTTTCTGTTTTTTCGTTTCTGTTTTTTAAAGATGTATTTGGCTCTTTCCCTGCCACTATGGAGTCACGCAGAGGCAGAGGCTGGGTGCATTTAAGATTCAGCTCCCCCGTAACCCCCACCATGGCCAAGGGGGGCGTGGCTGCTGGAGGTGTAACGGATGTTAACACTGCTTTACCAAAGGTGCTGACCACAGCCCCCACCCACGACCACCTAGCGCCTGGGATTCGCGAAGCTGCCAAAGCCTCAGACACAAGTATCAGTCTCAATACTGTGGGTTGTTGGAGCCGGAACAAGACTGCATCTAAGGGGAGAAAGCATGCCGTTCAGGGTGTTAGCACCAGAGTTCTGAATGCCATCCATTCTACAGGAAACCTAGCCCATCTTTGTGTGCCTGCATCCAACTGCAGTGACCCTGTGCACGTCAGGTTGGTGGAGGCCCCCTGTGCTGAACACCAGATCAACCTGATTAAAGCCGATGACAACAGGAAACTAGGGGAATGGGTGAACTTGTAAAATCAACAGACAGGGAACTCCGTGGAGTGGTTGGTTGCAGTTGTGTGGTATTTAAGGACTACAGCAAAGAGTCTCAGGCCAAGGATGTCATTGGAGAATACAAGAAATGAACCAAATAAACTTGGCTTTTGTTTAAAAAAAAAAAGATTAATTTTATTGTTTGAGAGAAGACAATAAATTGTTTGAGAGAGACAGAGAGTAAGGGGAGGGCGCAGAGCAGTCTCCATAGCTGTACGTCATTAGTTGTGACATGGTTTCATTCCACACAGGTGGATGTGGGGTTGCATGGAAGGCGAAAACATGGAAGGCGAAAACCTTTGCCACCATCCTGGCGGTTACCAGCTGTGCCACAGTTCAGCATGTGGGTTTGCACGGGCAGGGCCAGGGCAGGATTCGAGACCTGGACCTCGTGGTTGCAAGGCAAGTGCTCATGAGCTAGCCCGGTATCCCCACATTTCTGTTCTTTATTTTGTTGAATTCCATATTGTTTCTAATTTCTTTCTTTTTATTGTTTTGGGGTTTATTGTGTTTAAGAAAAACCTCTTCGATTGAACACTTAGGTCACTAATTTGCTCTGTGGGTATTTGCTTCCCAGCTGCACTGAGCTGAGAGAACTGTGGGAGGATGGGACAGGATGTGGAGGCCCCAGACCCTCTAGTCAGAGCCCCTCCACATGAAGCAGCACTCCAACTGCCTAGCCTTGGGGTGATGTTGCTTTCTCTCCAAACTATAGTAAACTGATTCGAAACAGAAAAAAGGTCCATAAGAAGAGAACAGAGGAGTCATTAGCAATAGCATTTTGTAAGTTGAAAAGTAGAGGGATTTAATGGGCCCAAAGAAGTCAAATCCCAAACTTGACAATGAAACTTGATTTGTACCACAGAACCTTGAAGAGACCCCAGAACCAGGGCTGCCAAGTATCTCAGAACTGAGGTTAATGTGGGGTGGGGTGGACAGAGAACGATCCTATAAATTTGTAGAGAAAAAGTACATACATACAAAGGATTAGGGCTCTGAATGGTGTTAGATTTTAAAAATAGCATCAGTGGGAGCTAGAACTCAATGGAGTAATATGTTTAAAATTCTGAAGGAAAGTTTGTAGTTAAATTGGAACAAAAAATAATATTGAATGTCAACTTCAATTGAAAAATAAAAAATAAATTGGTGATAATAAATTAGCAAACTAAGCCAATAATAAAAAACAAGTCAATTATCAATTCCTGGGAAAATGAAATGTTACAGGAAAATAAATTGATAGAATCCTATACACTTCATTTAACAACACATTCATAGTCAAGATACGGCAAATAATAAATATTGACTTAATCAGGATGACAAATAACTATATTGGCAGGCCAATGACCAGAAGTTACGTGTGTGAGTGTGGGGGGTGGGGGTGGGGTAGAATATGTGTATATGCTTTGTGGGGTGGGGGTGAGTTTTGGATGAGGGAGTTGGTGAATGATTTCATCTTGTTTCCATGATGAGAAATCATTAGATAACACCAAAACCTCTAAAAGAAATAAGTAGCATTATAAGCATGAGGGAAACTGCAGTAAATACCAGAAGGATTTGAGAAAGAGGAATAAAGTGGGGAGGTGGGAGGGAAGGAGGAGGGGCTTCAGGGAATTGCTGATTTTCATAACAAACCATGTAGAATTTTTCAACTTTAAAAAAGATGTGCATGAATAACTTTGATAAAAAAAAAAAAAAAAAAGACCCTGTGATTAGCATCCTTGCATGTATCTCTTAAAGATTTCTTCCTTTGTTCCCCTAGAATGGATTCCAGAAGTGAGATAGCTGGGCCAACAGGCATGTTTTAACGATCTTACCACAGAGCTGCAGAGTGCACTGGCCTCCCGCTCCAGGAAGGGTGACAGGCTCTCATTTTCAGTCCTGGCAAACACCATTCTCAATGTTCACATCTCTGCTAGTTTGATGGTTTAAAAAAAGGTATCATTTTGTGGTTTTAATTTGCATTTCTTTGACTACCAAATAGTTTTACATGGTTAGTATATATAACCATTTTTAGTTCTTCTTTGATTAATTTCCTGTTACAATTCTTTGTCCATTTTTATCTTGGAGTGTTCGCCTTTTTCACTGTTGATTTGTAAGGGCTCTTAAAATAGTAAGCATACTAATTATTTGTCTATCACGTTACAAATATTTCCCCCTCAATGGGTCCTTCTGCTTTTAATTTTCTTTTTTGATGCGAGGGGCTTTTCAATGTTAGTAGTTAAGTTTATGTTTTGTTTTTTGCCTTTGAGATCATGTATGGAAAGCTTTCGCTTATCTATGGGTTTTAACAAACACAGCATCCTTATAATTTGGTTAGTATTCATATACAGTATTTCATTGATTCTTAGTTTTTCACATGTTAAATCTCTGAAAGTTGGATGTGTTTTATAATCCCAACTGGTGCTCAGATGGCTATCACTGTCTGCTTTCCACATATCAAAATGTGTGAAAAGTGGGAAAGCTGGGATGGCTCAGCGGGTAAAGCGCTCGCTTTGAAGCCCTGAGGACCGAGGATCGAATCCCGACCCCGGCCCATGCGGACCCACATGCTGAACTGGGGTGTGCCCCCTAGTTCAGTTCTTGCCGGGGCCTATGTGGGAGGCTCCCGGCCCAGTTCCTGCCCTGCGCAGCCCTGTGCCCACCTGTGGAGTGAAACTATACGGAAAACTAATGTCAACTATGAAGACTGCTCTGGGCCCTCCCCCTTCTCTCTGTCTCTCTCTGTCTCTGTTTCTCTCTGTCAAAAATCAATAAAATAAATCTTTAAAAAAAAATAAAAAAAAAATGTGTGAGAAGTATCAGCAACTTGAAAAAAAGCCCAGTAGACAATAGTGGGGCACTCATTAAGAAATGATGCATTATCACCTGTTTCCCTTTCCTCCTGGGCACAAAGCTAGACTACACTTCTCAGTCCCCCTTGCAGTTGGGCGTGGCCATGTGACTGGGTTCTAGCCATTAGATCGTAGGTGGAAGTGATGTAAATGGCTTCCCTGCTCTGCCCATGAACCGCCTATTCGATCCTCTCTTTCTGTCTCTTATCTAGCAGAGGTTCTAGGCGATGGCAGAGCCAGAAGGCAGAAGGAGTATAGGTCCTTGAACAGCCACATGGTCAGCAGACACCCTCATTGTTGTTTGTGTGTATAGAAATAAACTGTTATTGTGATAAGCCATTGAGAGTTGAGATTTTATTTGTTATATAGCAACTAGCATTACTGATACCTAACTGACACCCTTGTCTTAGTCCTGACTCAGATCCAAATCCCTCTAGATGAGAGTTCAGTGTTCTATCATTGAGTATGATGTTGGCTCTTAATCTTGGATAAATGTACTTTATCTTATGTTCTTTTATTATTTTATATATCAAGCCTTGATACTCAAGTTATTCTAAGTGTGTAAAATTAATTGGAAAGTTTTAAATTATTTTCTAGGCTCTGGAAAGGTTAAACAGCAAAGGCATTAACTATTACATAAACCTTTGACAGGATTCATCCTAAGGAAATACTGGGATGGCTCAGAGGGTTGAGTACTCTCTTTGCAGCCCTGGGTCTGAGGATTGAGTCCCGGTCCCGGCCCTGTCCCATTGAGGACCCACATGCTGAACTGGGGTGAGTTTCCCATGTGGGAGGCCCTCGTTTCGACCCCTGGCTCATGGGTGTGTGCCTCCCATGCAGGAGGCCCCTGGCCCTGTGCCCACAGGTGTGGAATGAAACTATGCTGAAAACTAATGATGTACAACTATGGAGACTGCTCTGGGCCCTCCCCCTTCTCTCTCTCTCTGTGTGTGTGTCTCTCTCTCTGTCAAAAACAATAAAATAAATCTTAAAAAAAGAAGATTCATCCTGAGAACTGACTGTATACTTTTACAAGAGTAGTGCTAAAACAAACTTCAATTTTTTTTTCTAAATTAATTCTTTATATATTTAGAGCAGTTTTAGGTTTGCAACAAAATTGAGAGGATAGTATAGAGATTTTCCATAGACGCCCTACCTAACACATGCACAGCCTCTCCTATTAGCAACACCCCTCACTAGTTTGGTGCATTTCGTAAACCAAGGATGAATCTACATTGTTACATCATTATCACCCAAAGTCCATAATTTACATTAGGTTTCACTGTTGGTGTTATGCATGCTATGGGTGTGGATAAATATTTAATGACATGTATCCAGCATTATAATTTCATACAAAATATTTTCATTGCCCTAAAATTCTCTGTATTCCATGTATCTTTCCATTCACACCTCTCACCCACCGAGTCAACCACTAATCTTTTTACTGTCTTCATTATTTTGCCTTTTCCAGAATGTCATATAGTGGGAGTCATATTGGCTTCTTTTACTTAGTAATATGCATTAAAGTTTTATCCATATCTTTTCATAACTTGATAGCTCATTTCTTTTTAGTGCCAAATAGTATCCCACAGTCTGGATATACCATAGTTTGTTTACCCATTCACCCACTAAAGGGCATCTTGGTTACTTCCAAGTTTTGGCAATTATGAATAAAGCTGCTATAAACATCTGCATGCAGATGTGGACATAAGTTTTCAACTCCATCGGGTAAATACCAAGGGGCACAATCACCGGATCCTACTATGGTAAGAGTATGTTTATTTTTCTAAGAAACTGCCAAACTGGCAAGACTGCCAAAGTGGCTGCACTATTTTCATTCCCACCAGCAATGTATGAGAATTCCTGTTGCTCCATATTCTTGTCAGCATTTGGTGTTGTCAGTGTTCTAGATTTGGGCTATTCTAATTAGTATGTAGTCATCTTTCATTATTGTTTTAATTGAATTTCTCTGAGGACATGATCTGGAGCATCTTTTCATGTGATTATTTCCTGTCTATATATCTTCCTTGGTGAGGTGTCTGTTTGGTAAGATCTCTGGCCGATTTTTAACTGTGTACTTTGCCTTCTTATTGTTGTTTTCAGAATTCTTTGTATATTTTGGATAACAATCCTTAATCAGGTGTGTCTTTTGCAAATATTTTCTCTCAGTCTGTGTTTTCTGACTCTTTTGCTATTGTGTTTTGCAGAGTAGAAGTTTTTAATTTTAATGAAGTCCAGCTTATCAATTATTCCTTTCATGGATGGTTTCTTTGGTGTTGTATTTGAAAAGCTATCAACATACCCAAGGTCATCTAGATTTTCTCTTAAAATTAAGTTTTCCTTAGTGGTAAAATACAAATAATAGAAAAAGAAAACCACCTACAATTCTACTTCTCAGGAACAAATATTGATATAATTTTGGTGCATATCCTTTCAAATATGCACTGGCATTCACTTATATAAATGGTGTCATTCTCTACATATACCAATCTGCATCTGCTTTTTATTCTTAATATATCACACATATTTTTCATAATAATATATTTATCTAATGTTTATATATTTATTTTTCACATTCCCAAAGAAACATGTTTATTGTGCAGTTCTAATATTACAAAAATATACAATGTAGAAGTAAAAGTTTTCTAATTTTGAATCTGCCACTTTCTGTCTGCAAACAAGTCTCTAAAAGGAGACAGCAGGAGCAGCTGGCTCAGGGACCAGGGAGACTGTGGCACTGGGTCCCAATAGGACAGCTGCTGTATGAGGCCACTCTACTAAGAATGGGAGGCAATAGCAGTCCCACCTAATACATAGAAACAAGCACAGGAAGGCAGCCCAAATAGGAAGACAAAGAAAGCATTCCCAAATGAAAGAACAGAACAAGGCTCCAGAGAAAGAGCTAAATAAAATGGAGATGAGCAATCTACCAGATGCAGTATTCCAGATGCTGGTTATAAGGATGCTCAATGATCTCAGGGACAACTTCAAAAAAATATATAGGAAACATAAAAATGAAGATATAAAACATAAAAAAGAACCAGTCAGAAATAAAGAATACAATAACTGAAATGAAGAATACATTAGAGGGAATCAATAGCAGATTAGAAGCAGCAGAGGATCAAATCAGCAATTTGGAAGATAAGGTAGCAGAAAACATGCAATCAGAACAGCAAAGAGAAACAAGAATCCAAAACAATGAGGATAGTTTAAGGGCCTCTGGGACAACATCAAGAGTACTAACATTTATAATAGGGGTGCCAGAAGGAGAAGAGAGAAAGAGAGAGCAAGGAATTTAAAACCTATTTGAAGAAATAATGACAGAAAACTTTCCTAACCTGGCAAATGAAATAGATAAATAAGCCCAAGACGTGCAGAGAATCCCAAACAAGATGAACCCAAGAGGCCCACACCAGGACACATCATAATGAAAATGCCAAAGGTTAAAGACAAGAAAAGAATCTTAAAAGCAGCAAGAGAAAAGCAGTTACTTACCTACACGGGAGCTCCCATAAGACTGTCAGCATATTTTCAATAGAAACTTTGTAGGCCAGAAAGGATTGGCATGAAATATTCAAAGTCACAAAAAGCAACCTACAACTGAGATTACTCGACTCAACAAAGCTGTCATTTAGAGTTGTAAGGACAGATAAAGAGCTTCCCAGCCAAGAAAAACTAAAGGTGTTCACCAACACCAGAGCAGTATTACAAGGAACCCGAGAGGGACTTTTATAAGACAAAAAAAAAATAGAATAAAATAAAATAAAACATATGAGTAATAAAATGGCAATAACTACATATCTATCAAAACTTACTTTAAATGTAAATGTATTTCATGCTCCAATAAAAAGATAGGGTGGTTGAGTGGATAAGAAAATGAGGTCCAGGAAGCCGGGATGGCTCAGCGGGTTGAGCACTCGCCTTGCAGCCCTGGGGTCTGAGGATTGAGTCAGGCCCAGACCCCGGCCCGTGGGGACCCACATGCTGAACTGGGGTGTGCTGCCCTTGCGGGAGGCCCCAGCTCGGCTCCTGCACTGCGTGGCCCTGTGCTCATTGCTCACCTGTGTGGAAAGAAACCATGTTGAAAACTAATGGCGTGCAATGATGGAGACTGCTCTGGACACTCCCCCGTCTCTCTCCATCTCTCTGTCTCTCTCTGTCTCTCTCTTTGTCAAAACAATAAAATAAATCCTTACAAAAATGAAAGAAAGAAAAAAAACCGAGGCCCTTATACATGCTGCCTGTAAGAGATGCACTTCAGATGGAAAGACACACACCTGAGCTGAAAATAAAGGGATGGAAAAAGATATTTCATGACAAGGGAAAGAAAAAAAAAAAAGCTGGAGTAATACTTATATCAGACAAAATAGACTTTAAAACAAAGGTGATAACAAGAGACAAAGACCCAGTAATCCCACTTCTGGATATTTATCTGAAGAAACTCAAAATGCTACTTCAAGGAGACATGTATATTCATACGTTCATTCCAGCATTGTTTACAGTGGCCAAGAGTGGAGGCGTCCTGGGTGTCTGTTGATGGATGAGACTGAAGAGGAGGTGGTTCGTATATACAGTGGAACATTGCTCGGCCCTGGAAGGGAACGGCTCTTGCCGTCTGCAGCAGCATGAATGGACCTGGAGGGTATTGTGCTGAGTGGAGTATGTCAGACAGAGACAGATGCGATGTGATTTCGCTTATAATTAACCCAGAAACAAACTCATAGATACAGAGAACATTTTGATGGCTGCCAGATGGAAGGGGGCTTGAGGGTGGGTGAGAAAGGGGAAGGGATTAAGAAGTACAAATGGTAGTTACACAGTAGTCATAGGGATGTAAAGTACAGCATAGGGAAGATAATGTGGTACTAAGTATGCATAGTGCCAGGTGGGTACTAGACTAGTCAAGGGGATCACTTCTTTCTTTTTTTTTTTTAAGATTTATTTTATTGTTTTTGACAGAGACAGAGAGAGATAGAGAGAGGCAGAGAGAAGGGGGAGGGCCCAGAGCAGTCTCCATAGTTGTATGTCATCAGTTTTCCACATGGTTTTGTCCCACACGGGGGTGCGGGGTCTGGGCAGGGCAGGAACTGGGCTGGGGGCCTCCTGCATGAGAGGCATGCCCCCTAGAGCCAGGAGCCAATATGGGGGGCAAGAATTGAATTGAGGCCTCCTGCATGGGAAGCACACCCCAGTTCAGCATATGGGTCTGCACGGGCCAGGGCCAGGATTCGATCCTTGGTCTCTGGGGCTACTAAGCTAGCACTTAACCCACTGAGCCATCCCGGCTTCCTGTACTTGTTAAATTATATAGATGTCTAACCACTTGCACAGAGCCCTCAATCCCCAGCTTGCGTCCCACTGCCTCCCAGGTGACGTTACCTATTGCTTTCTCCACGTGTCAGATACCAAGAAGGAGATAGATGCATGTGATGTCTGAGCTCCCTCCTGGCCCTGGTGAGACAAGATGAGAAGTAGAGAGAATGGAAATGTAGATAGAAAATTAAAAATACAATAGAAAATCACGCTCCCTGTCCCAAGATTAAAAACATTCTTTAGAAGCCGGGCTTACTAGACGACATGCTTCCGATAGCTTGCCAGAGAGGAGGGAGCCAGGTCACAGGTGCCTTCTGTAGGGGCAAGCAGGTGAAATGATTATGAAATATGTCAAATAAATGGTTCTTTTTTCTCCCAGGAGATAAGGAAAGGTAATTTGCTCTGTCAGTTGCACATACAGAAGATGTCATGGTCAACTGCATTAATACTGAATACTTTGTCCAGAGTCACAGAGGTAAAAGAAATTACAGAAATCTTTCTCCTGTGAATTCCGGCATGACTCTCAGCAGACCTTCCCCACCTGAATTCACAAGAGAGATTCATAATAAAAGACAAAGCCTGCAGTGGGACCCAGAGCCCAGGGCTTGTCTCCCACAGCCTGCAGCCCTCCAGCCCCGCCCCTCCCTGCGCCCTTCCCGTGTCCTGTTTCAGGCAGACAAAATCCTAGGTGTTCCCTGCGGATCACCTGACCCTCACTGCCTGCGCCTTTGCTGTGCAGGCCACTGGGCCCAGCCAGTCCCAGATCACCCCGGCCCACATGCTCACTTCTTTCTGCAGTTGTTATGGGAATTGTGTGTCCATGCCTTCTTTCTACCGACATCCCAGGCCTCCCAGGGGACAGACTCACCCAGATGGACCCCCTGCCATGTCTAGCCCAGCATCTGGCACTTATCGGTGGAAGGCATGAATTCATGAGGTCTCTGCACAATTTCCCTTTTCTGCTCTAAAACATGGGTATGATGGATTTATCCCCCTTTTCCACTTGGTGAAAGGGTGCTGTCTGGACTGGGGTGGACATTAAGATGTACTGTAAATCACTGTCAAGTTGTTGAGGTACCAGAGGCGGCTCCCACCACCTTCTCTAGCAGGGAGGTCAGGAAGGCCTCTTCCCTTTGGGGACTCAGTGGTCTCTGGAACAATTAAACGTCTTCTGAAGTAGTTAGGTTCCCTCACGTAATAAGTGCTGCATTATTTTTAGAATGTTTGACTCAATTAATTTTATTACCAGTTAATTATGTGTTAACATTTTAAGAAAGTGAATATTTGCCCAGTTACTTAGACTGTATCATTAAATATGTATCCCCCCCCCCTTTTTTTTTTACACGCACGTCTGTTATCTCCTGCAGATGGAGAACACGTGTTTGGAGCCACTGGGGCCTCTGGAACGACCCTCGTACGAAGGGGCCTCCTTGGCTCTATGGGCTGGGCTGTTGGAGGGGAGGGCTGGAAGGACCCGGAATGTGAGGCTCACAGCGTGCAGCACCGACCTGCACCTCAGGGGTGAGCGGGCAAGGCCACTGTCACAGTGTGGCAGAGTTTGGGACGAGAGGAAGTGGGGGAAGCTGAGAGCCGGGCTCATGAGAGCGTGTGCACACGAAGCCAGCACCGGGAGGATTCTGGCTGAAGACATGGCCTCCCCTCACCCGCTCGGGCTGGGTTGGTGACAGCCTGTGGGAAGGCAGCAGAGCCGGTTCCTGTGGGACCCAGACTCATCAAGGTGTGTGGCCTTGGGCCAGCAGCCATAAGGTTTACAGTAAGAAGTCACCCAAGGCCTTGCTGTCCTGGCTTTCTGGGAGCCTGTGAACCACCCCAAGGTTGCCCCAAATCTCCCATCCACACAGTGAGGGCAGGCCCCGCCTGAGGCTGCTGGACCAGGTGACAGGGGCTCCTGCTTAGGGATGCACAGTCAGGGGAGAGATGCCTTCTGACTCTCCCAACCTTCCCTGTGAATGGGCTCAGCAAACTGAGGCTTGTGGGTCTCATGCTACCAGGTGCCTAGTTTTGTGTGACTTGATGGCTGAGAATGATTTTTACATCTTTAAATGGCTGGAAAAAATCAAAAGAAGAATATTTTGTGAAACAGCAATTATATAAAATTACAGTGCCTACAAATACGGTTTTGTTGGGACAAAGTGCGGCTCGTTCGTTTACACGTTGTGGCGCTTTGGTGTTGCCCTGGCAGACCTGGCAGAGTGGAGTTGTTGTGACAGACACCACGTAGCCTGCAAAGCCTAACACACCATGTGGCCCTTGACAGAAAAGTTTCTCAACTCCTGAGCCACAGTGCTTTCCTGTGGCAATTACAAGGGTAATTATTAATATTATTATTTTTATAGCAAACTAGATGGGACAGCCCACTTGTGTGCTGTAGTGAGGTGTGATTATAATTCGCTTAATAAACCCCTAGGCACTTCTTGGTTGGGTTACTGGGGAAACAAAGATAAATCAGACCTAGTCTCTACCATGAACAAGCTCCCAGTCTGATGAGGCGACAAGCAGGTGTGTATGCATAGAAATCGCCATATAGAGAGATTAGCTCATGTCATACATTTCTTTCTTTTTTAAAGATTTATTTTTATTGTTTTTGATACAGAGAGAGATACAGAGACAGAGAGAAGGGGGAGGGCCCAGAACAGTCTCCATAGTTGCACATCATTGGTTTTTCCACATAGTTTCATTCCACAGGTGGGCGGGGCTGCACAGGGCAGGAACTGGGCCGGGGTCTTGCCCCGGTGAGAACTGAACTGGGGGCACTCCCCAGTTCAGCATGTGGTTCCGCACGGGCCGGGGCCGGGATTCGATCCTCGGTCCCCGGGGCTGCAAAGTGAGCGCTTAACCCACTGAGCCATCCCAGCTTCCCACCATGTCCTACATTTCTTATAAGGTACTCAGAAACATAGGTGAGGGTATGACTGAATGCTTGGAGAAATCAAGGAGGGCTTTCTGAAAAGAGGTGATGATTGAGCAATGATTGAGCACCATACTGCAGTCAGCTGAACAGACTGTGTATTAAGACAGTAGACTCTCAGTTAACCGGCACCCGTGGGAATTGGTAGATGCTGGATAAATGTAAGTAGATTAACCGGCACTCTCAAGCAACTGGCAAAATAATTTAGTTCCGGTTAGCTGAGAATCTATTGCATATAAGTTTAGAGCATCCCCTATGGTTAGAGTGCAAACCTGCACAACTGTACATGGTAGCCCTGTTGAGTGGGTCTTGAAGGACTCTGTTGCAAGTGAGAGAGAACTGGCTCACTCCAGTCTAGGCACTCAAGGAATTCATTAACTCCTCTAAGGAAGAAGTCTCAGGGCAACCAGGCCCGAGTGAGGTAGGGATTCAGGCAGCGTTTGTTGTCAAGGCCTTGTCTTTCTCTCCTCACCTCTTGACTCTGCTTGGCTTTCTTCCTTCCAGGAGTTAGGCACGATGGTGGTGGGCAGCCTCCACACATAACTTCTTAGAAAATAAGACTATCAGGAGGAACTTCCCTTTCTCCCAGCGACTATCGAACAATCCTGGGAAAGGATTCTGATTGGCTGTTTGAGTCACACGCCCACTTCTGAACCAATCACGGTGCTGAGCTAAGGGGCTCAGTGATCCTTGAGATCATCTATCTCAGAGGGCCAGGGTTGGAGGATGGAACCAGGATGATTGACAGCCTCCTGATGTTGAGCAGGAGTGGTTGGCACAAGGAAATTTGCAAACTAAACTAGACACCCACCGCGAAGTCAGAAAGACCCCTTCTCGCAGGCGAGGCAGGTAAAGTCTGTAACCAGGACAGGGCCTCTGCAGTGCACGGGGCCATCAGGAGCAGGGCACTTGAGATGTACCACTAGACAGCCTGCCTGTCCCCAGTCAGTGAGCACTGCTGACCTCTGGACCCAGCAGGGAGAGAAAAAGCAGGCACCTGACTCCACCACAGCCACCACCACCTCTTCTCCAAGCTGTTGCAGATCAAAGGACACTTGGAGTCCACTTATGTGATACCGAGCCCTTTAAAATGGTAACAAGACCAACCACTGACTGAGAGACACGACAGTATTTGCAAAAGACACATTTGCTAAAGGACTGTGATCTCAAATATACAAAGAACTCTGAAAACTCAACAATAAGAAAACAAACTACCAAATGTAAACATGGGCCAATGACCTTAACAAACACCTCACTAAAGAAAGTACACAGACGGCAAATAAACATGTGAGAAGATGCTGCATAGCCTATGTCGTCAGGGAAATGCAAATTAAAACAAGATGTCGTTACACACCAGTTAGAACAGCCCAAATTCAGAACACTGACAACACCAAATGCTGGCAAGGATGTGGGACAACAGGAACTCTTACACATTATTGGTGGGAATGCAAAATTATACAACCATTTGGAAGACAGTTTGGTGGTTTGTTAGAAAACTACTCTTACCATAGGATCCAATAATTGTGTTTCTTTACTCAAAGGGGTTTAAAACTTATGTCCACACAACACCTGCACACAGATGTTTATAGTAGCTTCATTCGTAATCACCAAAACTTGGAAGCAACCAAGATGCCCTTCAGTAGGTGAATGAACAAACAAGCTATGCTACATCCGGACAATGGAATATTATTCAGCACTAAAAAGAAATGAGCTATCAAGCCATGAAAAGACATGGATGAAACTTTAATGTAGGGGTGTCCAACTTTTGGGCTTCCCTGGCCACCTTGGAAGAAGAAGAATTTTCTTAGGCCACACATAAAATACACTAACACTAATAACTCTGTTGAGATAAAAAAAATGGCAAAAAAAATCTCACATTTTAAGAAAGTATATGGACTTGTGTTGGGCCGCATTTGAAGCTGTCCTGGGCCGCATGTAGCCCTTGAGCTGCAGGTTGGACAAGCTCACTTTAATGCATATGTTAAGTGAAAGAAGCCAATCTGGAAAGGCTTCATACTATATGATTCCAACTACATGGCAATCTGGGAAGGGCAAAATTATGAAGACAGTAAAAAGATCAGTGGTTGTGGGGCTGAGGGTGAAGGGTGGTAGGGGGGATGAGTAGGTAGAGGATTTTTAAGGCAGGGAAGATACACTGTTTGATTCTAAATGGGGGATACGTGTTCATTATACATTTGTCTAAATCCACAGAATGTACAACAGCAAGCGTGAGCCCTAATGTAAACTATGGACTTTGGGTGATTATGACATGTCAGTGTAGGTTGATCCTTGGTTAAAAATGTAGCACTCTGGTGCAGGAGATTAATAATGCCGGAGGCTGTGCATGGGTGGGGGAGGGGGTAAACGGGACATCTCTGTACCTTTTCAGTTTTGCTGTGAATCTAAAACCACTCTAAAAAAATAAGAGAGAGGTAAGCTCATGAACAAGAATGCACACACCTTTCTTTTCAAAGCTCCCAGGCTCAGCCACAAACCACGGGAATTAAATTTTGTAGTACATTTAACAGACAATGGACATGGAGCAAGGTCACAAATACATGTTGAGATTACAAGACAAGACACTGAACAGAAACCAGCAATCATCAGCAGCCTTGTGATGGCTGCGTGGCCTGGATGCATGCAGCTAACATCACCCCTGCCATGCCAGCTGGGCACCTCGCCCGCTGCCTCCTGGGCTCGGCACACAGCACCACTCTATTTTTTAAATTTATTTTATTGCTCAGAGAAGAAAGAGAGAGAGGGAAGGTGAGAGGCCCAGTCTCCATAGTTGTACATTGTTCGTTTTTTGACAGTTTCATTCCACACAGGTGGATGTGGGGACACACAAGGCGAAACCAAACTGGGGGCTCCCTCATGGGAGGCAAGAACTGTTGCCCCCATCCTGCTGGTTACCAGTTGCACCGCAGTTCAGCGTATGAGTGTTCATGGGCCTGGGCCGGGATTTGATCCCTGGACCTTGCAGTTGCAAGGTAAGTGTTCAACCTGCTGAGCTATCCCAGCATCTCCACACACAGCACCACTCTTAAGGGCGGGTCACTGCAGGGCGCAAAGAATGATACAGGTGTGCCTTTCTTCTGCATTTGCATTTGAAAATACATGTGAGAATGTCCCTGGCATTTTTTGGCTTTTAGACATCATTTGAGAAACACTGTTCTAGTTTACTCCCCCCACCCCCAAGCATTTAGCCCAAACCTCCAGTTTTATAGATGGGGAAACGAGGCCCAGAAACGGAAAGGGACCCTTGAAAGTGATTTAAACAGCCAGGACTTGTCTGCGAATTCTGGTTGGACACATTTGAATTCGATCAGCTGAGGAACAGGTAGGTCTGAGGTGCTGCTGCTTCGAAGGGGCTCAGGAACACCTGGGCTCAATCTTCTTGCTTGACTTTGGGCTTTTCATTCAGTGTGGAAACATTGCTTTCTTTGACCTCAGACATTAAGGCTCCACCAAGTTGTTTGTGTAACTGTTATTAGAGGAAAATATTCAACAAATGAAATGCAGCCCGTCCCCATTTTATGGTCTATATGAAAAGTGGTGCATCTGTGAAAAACCCTACTGCTATTAAAAGAAATGGCAGCTATGACCGCGGGGTATGGTGGATTGATGACAATAACTGATGCTGCAATTACTGGCCTCCCTGTGCCCTTTTCCCTGAAATTTGTATAGTTTCTCCCGCTCTGACTCTGGGCTGGTCTTGTGATTTGCTTTGACTGGTAGGACGTGATGAAGGGTAAGACAGTGGCACAGTGATTCCTGTTACTCAGGCGATAGCTAGACACAAGACATGGGTGAGGCCGTCTTATATCAACAAGCTCACCCACCAGCTGACCACAGACGCATAAACAACCCCAGTCAGGACTAGCTGAGCTGGCCCAGACCAGTGGAGCTACCCACTTGACCCAGAGACTCATGAGTGACAATACCTATTGCTTTAAACCATGAACTTTGAGTTGGATTGTTATTCAGCAAGAGCTGATAGATACAGAGATGTTATGGGGGGTGGGGGCAGGAAGGCTGGTGGCAAAAGCAGGATAAAAATGTGCATGAACAGTATGATCTCCACCATGTGATACGGAGATAAGATTCACAGAAACAGAGCACAACGACCCACCCTTCTGGAAAATACTGGATAGAAACCCCAATATCTCAGGGATGGTATTAAGGGGTGGGTGAGGGTAATTTTTCCTTTTTTCCAAATTTCCTATGATGGTCTTATGTGACTTTTATAAAAATGCCTTTTCATGAAACAAAGCACAGGCTGGTCCCACTCAGGTCTGTCATGTGGAGGTGGCAATGACCCACCAACTTCTTCTTTGAAGGACTCACCCAGTCAGCCTGCCACCAGCAGAACAAGTGCCCCCTGTGACCAAAGGCCAGCTAGTGACACAAGGCAAAAAGCTGTTCAGTCCCACTTTGACCCCCTCCCCCAAAATGAGCAGGAACCCCACCTGCAGCATTTGTGGGTCACTCCGCTAGATAACGCGGGCATGCGGGGCGCTGGGGTCAGGGAAGGCTTTCTGAGGGTCTGGGATAGGCGGAAGCTCTGCGAACCTCAGGTGGGCAGGCAAGAGCTCCTTGGGCACCCTGGTCCTCAGCACCCAGCCAGCCTGAGGACCCAGGCCCCTGGGGGGAGGGGGAGGGGAGAGGAGGAGGCTCTGCCTGCCTAAGGCTGTCTCCCACCTCTATTCTCCCGCATGCTGCTAACACAATAGCAGAACCACACCACAAATGACACAGGAGCTAAATTCTGATAGCCAGCCTGGCCTGTTAATGGCTTCTTACACGTTTAAATTGGGAGTGATCCCTTTGGGAACCGTCATTTTATTCATGGAGACTGCAGCATCTAATGTGAATATAGCAAACCGTACTTAAGAGATACAGGTGGGCCGGGCTCTGGCGGTCTCTCTTGTCTCTCCTCTGGTCCGGCTTTGCGGGCCCAGGCCTGGCTGAGGGCATACAACGTGGCATTGCCATCTTGCCTCTTTTTGTCCCCACTGACTAGAAAAAGGAATCTTGGTGCTGAAGTCAGTAGAAACCAACAAAAAGTGAGATGAGCGTGGTCTGAATTTCACGCTGTGTGACTTAAGCAAATTGCATCACCTCTCTGAGCCCTGGTCTCCTCATCTGTCAGTGACGAGAGGGTTGGTTCTCAGGGTTGTAGGAAACACGTGAGCGCTCCAAACGCGAGCCTGGCCTTGCTGCCCTGGCCCTTCCTGGGCCACTCAGGGCGAGGCTGTCTGAGCTCTGAGGAGCGCTGGTCGTGGCTGGAAAAGCAGAGGACAGCAGGGGATGGGTGGGGACTGGTGAAGAGCCCGGGCACCCTCTTGGGTGCATGGGGGTGGGGTGGGGGGGTGCACTGTGGCTCTCTTGCTCAGCCTCTCAGGCTGTCCTGGTGGGTTTACCCAAACATTCTAGGCAGCCACCCCCACCCACTGCTCCTGCCTGGTGCTGAGTGTGGGGTGGGGGTGAGGGGCCCTCTGCCTTCACCCAACAGAGCGCAAAGCTCCAGTCCTCTTGGGTCTCAGACCCTCCTAGCTGATGGGGCTATTGTCACCCCTGCCTCCAGGCCAAGCCCCAGGGTGAGGGGCCAGCAAGACAGCCCCTTCTCGGAAGCCCCACCAGCCTCTACACTCGTACCCCCCCCCATTCTTCCTCCTCCCGAGGGAACTTGGCTGAGTCTTAGGAGGTGGGGAGAGGCGGAGAAGGCAGAAGCTGGTCTTTCTGAGCAGCGCCCTTCAGATCAACTGCTGGGACGTGGCGTGAGCGGACGCCCGAAGGCCTGCAGCGTGCAGGCTTCTGGGGTGGGGGGAGCGTTTCGTACACCTAACACTTTGGTTTCTGAATCACAAAAATGGATATTGTTGGAGTGTTTGTTTGTTTTTAGTTTCTTGCATCATCCTCTCCTGAAGCCTCAAATATTTTAAGCACTGGGCACATAAGTTCACATCAGTTTTTGTCTGGACCACCTTGATCCTCGTTTCAAAAAATGTTTCAAACAATAGGAAGATGGGTAGGAAGGTGATTTTTTCCTTTTCCCCCCAAGAATGGGGTTATATGTTTTGCCATTTTCATTTTTACTCAGCAACATGTACTGTAAATACCTCTCCATGTAAATAAATATTGATAGAATAAATATTTCACATCAGTTCATATATTGAAAACATTATTCACCGCTCTTTCCCCACCCCATGCAAACATGGATCTTCTCCAGGGCCGAGAGGGTTGTATAGAAACAGTCAGCCTTGTACACACTGTCCTGGCTGCCCCATCTTCCTCCCAGATGCATCCCCAGGCCTCCTTGAGGTCCCCTGGGGAAATGTGGGGGAGCAGGAGGCTAGTGGGGGTCGGGTGGGTGGGTCTGTTGCTGCCTGCACAGAACTGGTGCTACCCAGTGGCCAGAGCTGATCCGCCTTGGCTTGGAGGGCAAGGGTTCTGGGCTCTGTGTTTTGTTGTTTTTGCTGACTCTAATCAAGTTCAAGCATGAGTAGGAGTGTATGAATTTAAAGAAGAGACTTCACAGAGCTTTCTCAGCGCACAGCTATAAATGCATCTGCCTTTAGATCTGTAATGAAAACGTAGCATCGGGAAGAAGGAAAAGGCGACAGTGGGAGATGTTTACAGCAGGAGAGGTGATTTACCTACGTGAGCAACAGCAGGGAAGACCAGAGGAAAATCACGAGCTCCCGTCAGAGGCAGGGACTATGACCTCGCCACAGAACAAGAAGTGCCAGCTGGTGGCTCTATGACGAGATGTACAAGACCTACCAAATAAGAGTGAGTGAAACAATGGACTCAAAACGACCTGCACACACTGTGCCACCGCGGGTGTCGGATGGTGTGGTGAGGGACAGGTCTAGCTGGGTTCTGCTACCTGCACAGCCTAAGGAAGCGCAAGAATGGTGACGTTAAACTCGCTATCAAAGCCGGACTGGGCAGGGACTGAGGTTGGCCAGGTGGGTGGACAGGAGAGACCACTCAGGAGGACCCAAGGCATGTGTGTCCTGGGGAGGCGGGGAGGCCTTTCAGACAGACGTCTCCTGAGGGGTGATGTGGCAAAGGGCCTGCTGGGGAGGCAGTGCATGCTCTGTTGCTGCTGGTGTAGGATCACACGACCAACAACACTGTGGGGCTGGTTCCTGTCTCTGAGATCTTTTAGGATTCGGTGCTCCAGCTCCTGAAAGCCCCTGCTGGGAGCCAGCTGCTTCTGAATGCATGAGCAGGCTTGAGCAAGATGTTCCTGAATGAGGATCAGAACTCCTTCGGCCTGCCGGGCTTGAAACCACCTCAGCAGCACACACAATACCCAGACGGTGGGACTTGGCTGCTGGGCTAGTTCCTCTATAGAAAACCTGGTGTTAGAGCTACGTAGCTCTGGATGACAGGGACAGAGTCACGAAGGACAATACCTGAGCTGCAGCAGCCCACACATCTCATCTCACTGCTCCCTGTCCACAGGGGCATCCTGAGGCCCGGGGTGGTAGAGTAGTGGCTTGCCTAAGGACACACAGCTAGTCCAGAATTCAGGTCTCCTGCCTCTGTCCCGGGCTCTCAGCACCAGCTGTCTTCTCTAGCACCTGGCAGGTGTCAGGAGGTTTCCCTTCTTAGTATGAAGCAGAAAAAAACAGCTGCAGGACCGGGGATGGTCAGACAGACCAGGCCAATGCCCTCACCTGGCCCATGGGGTCAGAGGTCCTGCCACGGGCTCCTTGACTCTTAGGTGGAATAAACTGGCTGTTGGACAAAATAGTTTTTGCACAGAACAGGATTGTTATCACTTATTGAAAATAATTGTCAAATGTGAATCGAGTTTTCCTTGTCTTGGAAATAAAGAAGTGAGTATGTTGGGCAGTTTCACTGCTGCAAAGGCAGGTGTTTGAAGTAAACGAGAGTAAGGAGGTCAGGCTGGTCTCCCTGCAGGCAGCCCTGGGAAGTCAGGGCCTCTTTGAGTGGTCTGCGTGGCTGGCAAGTCTGGTTCTCCCCCTCGTCCAAATCAGGGTGTGTCTTGACGGGTCTGCACTGGAAGGGACGTCCTGTCAGAACAGGAGGCCTGAGTGTGGCAGGGATCTGTGCAATTCTGCTCAGAGGCTTAGCCCCCCATACCCGCCTCTCAGCTCTGCTTTCCTCTGGAAACAAGGAGAAAGAGTGAGTCGGTGAAAAGGAGAGCGAGCTGCTGACATAAGTCCAGCGGGGGAGGTCACTTCCTGTCCTTCTCCTCGTGCTGTGCCCTCCAACCCAGGCACCGCTCCTTCCAGCTCCCGGCACCTGAGCCCAAACCCCGAGTCCTCCAGACCCCGTCATCACACCCCCCCACCAGCGGGCCGCCCACGCCACCCGCTTTCCTAAGTTCTCCTCGGCTTTGTCTGCTCTCCATCCCCACGGTGTCAGCGACCCAGGCCAGGAGAGTACACCCTCCCTGACGACACCACAGCCAGTGAGCGTGGTGGGCGCAGCCTACTGCTCTAGTCCTGACCTCCCCTCTCGAGTCCCCACCTCTGGTATCACCCCCTCTAATCGATTCACAGAATAGTCAGCTCTTTTGAAAATGCAAGCCTGACCGTGTCACCTTTTCAACTTAGACTCCTGCCTTCGCTTGGTGGTCTCATTCCTCTTTTCTGGGAGTAATTGGAATTCACTTGTAAAGGTTTTGTCTTTATCAGTACCCTCCGGGGCCTCTGAAATGAGCCAGTAGTACAGGTGCCGTGGCGGCCCCCTCTGCTGGGGCTGCCCTGGTTCTCCTGCCCGCGAGCGGCAGCTCTGGCTGTCCGTGCTGGCGCCCGGCGGTGCACGGGAGAGCTGCCGCCTGCACAGCCCGGGCACGGAGCGCCACGCGTCCCTCACAGCCGGGCAGCGGCAGGACGCAACCGCGGGGTGGCCTCCTGTGCACGCTGTTGCACGGGACGGCCAAGCACAGCGCCAGGCTCACGGGGGGCACCCTTATTCTCTTCCAAAACCCAGCCACAGATCTGCCCAGGTAAACCACTTGCACTCAGTGAAGCCGCATAGACAAGCACTACTCAAAATGTGACCTGCCGGCCAGGGCTGGTCTGTAAGTTCCTGGTTATATGTCCGTGAAGGAGTAAGGAGCGGGCACCGGGACGTTACGTTGCTGCACCACTAAGCACACTGTTCAGTTCCGCTGACTTTCTTTTCATAGCAAGAATTTTTCAGGGAAGGAAGCGGTGTGTTGATTTACCATATTTTTCTGTGTATAAGACTCCCCCATGTATAAGATAACCCCTGCTTTTCTAACCCAACATTAAGAAATCAATACATGGGTTACTCCTGTGTATAAGACGACCCCCAATTTTTGGTCTAATAATTTTAGCCCTAAGTATCGTCTTATACATGGAAAAATATGGTACTCTCTGGTGCAAACTCATCTTGTGCACACTTGTCACTAACAGTTTGTGGTCCAGCTACTTTGAGGCTGCTCAGGTCTCCTCTGTTCCTGGGGACATGGGCCTGAAGTGCCCAAGCATCTCTCGCTGGTACCCCAGAGCAAACTTATGAAGGCAGGGAGAAGACAAATGCAAACCCAGGAAACTTCTCCAGAAATGTCAGTTAAAAGCTTAAAAACATAATACGTGCTCATAATACAGTCAAACAATACTTCTTCTGAAAGCAAACCCACTTAGAGATAAGCATACAGTGTGATTTGTTTCCTTCAGATTTCTTTCGATGAATATACACACTTATTTCTTTATAGATATGTACAGATTCCCAAACATCTATATGCAGGTCTATATCAACGGTAGTTTTATTTTCACAGAAAAAATGGATCTTAGAATGCATTTATTTAGTTCTGCAACTTTAATGCTTATTGTTCTGAACCAAAGCATGAAAATGTGCACAGTTCTGGGGGACCACAGAGGCCGAGTGCAGGAGGAGGTGGCCCTCATGGTGGCCGTGAATGTGGCGTCTTGGCAGCGATCCTGAGAGGTCTGCGCTGCTCTGAAGCCTGAGTTCTGTGCAGCCCAGTCTCCCAGTCACGTCACAGCTGCCTGCAGAACACGGTGGGTTTCGCTGGGTAGGGATGGGAGGAGCTGTCAGGGGTAAGGAACACAGAGCTAGAGGCCTAGACGAGGGAGGTCAGGCCCTCCCCTCTGTGGCTCGCCCCCACTGAATGACTGCCAAGGATGCACAGTCCCACGTCTTGATCCACAACACGTCTATTTTCCCTGTCTTTCCGAAGGTTCCCCTGGCCCTGCCAGTGGCCCCAACATCGGGAACCTGCGTGTGCCCCAACTGGGGGAAGAGTGGCGGTTTGCAATGCAGCAGCAGTTATTGGGGTCCCAGCTCATCATGGAAGCAAAGGCCAGACTTAGACATTAAGGAGAGAGTTGCATTTACGAAGCCTGTGTTGTTTACACAGGGAGGAGAGATTAATTTGTAAGAAGGTGGAGGGTGGAGTTTAGGGGTGTTCCACTGTCCTCTCCCCATTAAACACACTGGCTAGTGGGCAAACCCAACACACACCTACTTCCACTTTGACAGCTGGGCGTATAAAATGGGAACTCTTTAGACATGGGAATTCACCTTGTGCTAATCTGGATAATTAAAAAAAAACCCAACCAAAATACCCCACAGAAGGAACTTCTGCTGATCTGTACAAAAATCACCAGGTACTTTTCTGTGTCTTATTCCAGTCACCCTCTGAAATGAGTGCCCGGGGGCCTCTCTGGGTGTCTGGGGCCAGGGCCCCTCGGATGCCCTCCTGGTCCAGGATGCTTTGCAACGAGCCTGAATGGGGCTGCTGAGTCCAAGCTCCAGACACCCGCCAGGCCCTTAGGTACTTGGTTCACATCACCTAACCCCTCCACATCCGCGCCCCTCCCAGCTCTCCCCCCTGCTCTGAGCCTCTGTGTTGCCCTCTGCACACTGGGGTGCGGGATGGGGGAGCGGTGCACAACAGAAGCTCGTTCCCAAATAAAACAAAATGAGGAGAGGAATCTTGAAGAATTTTCCCAATTTGATCTTATAAAAACAAACAAGGAGGGGAAGGCAGGATTGCTCAGCGGGTTAAGCACTCACCCGGACACCAAGGATCAAATCCTGGCCCCAGCCTGTGCGGACCCATATGCTGAACTGGGTGGGGTGAGCTTCCCATGTGGGAGGCCTATGGCCCAGCTCCTGCCCTTCACGGCCCGCCACCCACCTGTGGAATGAAAACCATGTAGAAAACTAATGATGTACAACTATGGAGACTGCTCTGGGCCCTCCCCCTTCTCTCTGTCTCTCTCAGTCTCCTCTATCTCTGTCAAAGCAATTAAAAAAAAAAAAAAAGAAAAGAAACAACAACAACAACAACACACACTAGACAGATTGGATTAAGGCCCATCTCATTTTAACCTAATTATCTTTTCAAAAGCCGGGTCTCCAAATATGGTCCGAATTCTGAGGTCCTGGGGGTTAGGATGGCACCATGTGAACTTAGAGGTGAGGGAGGAATACAGTCCAGCCTATGACAGAACTCTTCCTTAGAGGTTAGAAATGCCCCTGGGCTGGTATCACTTGGTTCGTTCCAAAACTGAGGTGCACTTTGGTATGAAGACCTCTCTGTGTTTTTCAGCCTCACCCATCTCCCTTCCTTCTCTGTTTCTCATCTCATCACTACTGACAGCTGTCAATCTAAAGTAAGATTCTCAGCCTCGATGCACACTGGAATTGCCTGAGAGCTTAAAAAACGATTGGTGTTTGGGTCCCAAGTCAACAGATTCCCATGTCATTGGTCTGGGGGTGCTGCCTGTGCAGAAGAAACCTTAACACTCTTCAGGTGGTTCCAGTGTTTCGTCAACATGAGACCCTCCAGTCTGGTCCCTGTTCTTTGCCTTTGCAAAGCAAGAGGCAGGGCACAGGGGCTGTTTAATTAGCATCTTCCGAAGTTAATTAAAGCTTCATATTCTAAAGCCTGTTTTTAACTTCCCTAAACAAGTTCATTTTAAAGTGCAGCAGTAATTTGACTCTTTTGTTGAAAGTAAGTCCTTAAAATAAAAATTGAAAGACAAGATGGAAAATCACTGGGCATAGAAAATCCACCCTGAGTTTTTAATAGTCTCCTGAACCGAGGGCAGAGTGGGCTCGCTGCTCAGTGCAGGTTGGGGAGCTCGCGAAACGTTGTGATCCTGGAGGCTTACGTCCTGTGTAGGCTTTTAAAAGGAGAGTATAAAAGCTCATTTTCACGAGAGCCCTGCTTCTGTGGTGGGGTGATTAGGAAAACCGTTAAGTTTAGGCTCCTCCAAGTTTAGTGCCCCAACTCTCAATGTTTGAAACAAAACTTTAAAAGAGTCTACCCATGGGTGTATCTCACAAAGATAAAGGAGTCCTTATTGGACAAAGTTCAAGTACAGGTGTCGCTAACCTGTAGTGACGGCCATTAGAAAATGGGTGCCTCTGACATGTGTTTATTTGTTGGAGAGTCAGGTTCTGAATAAACACTTTTCTGAGGCCTTGGTGATGGACAGAGACGGGTACACGGCCCAGCCGGTTCTGGGGAAGAGGTCTGTGATCCTGGCTCCCTTCAAACCACGCCCCGCACCCGTGTCTGGGAGGCGGGGCAGGAGGGAGTCACCGGCCCTGCCTTGAGCGCTGGCACCGTCTGGCCTCTGCTTGCTCTCAGCTGCTCCACATTGCTCCTCTACCTCAGCCCTACACCTGGCACCTGCGCTCTCTCCTACGCCTTTGCATGTGTTGTCCCTCCTGCTGAGGGACCGTCACAATTTTGTTCACCTGGAATTTGGTCATGCTTTCTATCACTGCAGGGGAATCGGTCCTCTGTCTCTAGGGATGGTATTAATTACAGCCTTCAGTCGTCACTACTTGTTTAGGTGCCCGATTTTTTTTTTTTTAAGATTTGTTTTATTGTTTGAGAGAATGAATGTGTGAGAGAAAGAGAGAGAGGGAGAGAGACAGAGAGAGAGAGAGCGAGAGAGGGAGAAGAGGGAAGGGCCCAGAGCAGTCTCCATAGTCGTACACCATTAGTGGTGACATGGTTTCATTCCACACTGGTGGATGTGGAGCCGTGTGGGGCAGAACTGAACCAGGGACCTCCCGCATGGGAGGCAAGAGCCTTCACCACCATCCCGGCAGGTACCAGTTGTGCTGCAGTTCAGCTTATGGGTTTGCACAGGTCAGGGCTGGGATTTGAACCTTAGACCTTGTGATTATGAGGCAAGTGCTCAACCACTGAGCTATCCCAGTACCCCCTTAGGTGTCTGTTTTTGCCATTATGCTGGGTTGCTCTTTGGGGGCAGTATTGTCTCTATTTGTAACACTAGACACAGTGCTGGGCACCAGGTAGAGGCTTAAAAATGGCATTTGCCTGTGACTTGTGTTAGTTTGGGATGGAGATGGAGAGTTATAGGTGAATGTCCTTTGTTGTAGCTGTCCATTTACTCAGAGCAATATCTGAAGCCAGGTGGAGAAGCATGTGATTCGAATGACTCTTTGGGAAAGACTCTACTTTGTGGGTTGGGATCTGCAGACACAGGTATGGGCTGTCCCCAGCTCCGGAGTGGGGTGCAGAATGGCTCTGCAAAAACAGAGGGACAACCGTTTGGCAGTGGGGTGGGGCAGTGCTGGAAGAATGGAGGGAAGAGATGGAGAGAAGACGAGAGTGGGTAGAGGGAACCGCAAAGACATGGGAAGCTGTGCTCTGTGAAATGTCCCATCTCCCTGTCACCCCGAATCTTCACGCAAGTTCCCTAAGCTCATGAAATGTTGAATGGGAGTGCATTTATGTATAAGTGTGTAACACAAGTGTGTGCATGTGTGAGTGCATAAATATGCATATATGCATGTGAGCATGTGAGTGTGCATGTATCAGTGTGACTGTGTGCACATGGGGGTGTGAGTGCAAATGTGTACATGTGGGAAGTGTGTGTGTGTGTGCATGTGGGTGAGTGTGCATGTGGGAGAGTATGTGCATGTGTGCACATGCATGTGTGGACTGAGACGGGTCTGTTTCCTGCCTGGCGGCCGGGGCAGCATGAGGAAGTCGGCCTTGGCATCTCTCAGCCGCTCCGGAAAGCTCCGACCAGGGGTTGGAGCCAAATCTTGGAGAGGCCAGGAGCCGCCAGCTGGGATCTGAGTCATGTGTTGACTGAGCATCCATCTCAGGGACAGTCACTAGTTTCATCAAAAGAGCCAACCGTGGATGCCAGGCGATGCCTACCTGGAACGAGGTGTTGAGGAGTGCAGAAGACTCCAAGGGAAAGGTGGTCATGATTGATTAGCAATGTGTGGTCTGGGCTGTGACGGAGGCAGTGGCAGCGTGCATGCCAGATGCTTGCCACCCCTGCCCGTTAATGAGGCCCAGCAAAGCGCTTGGCTTCCGAGATGCAAAGATGGACTCGACCCAGTGCCTGCCCGGGAGGGGCTCGTCTTCTGCGGGAGACCCGGGGTGTAAACAGACAATTGTAAGTAGACAGGGGCAGGATGAGGAAGTCCAGGGAAGGCGGGAGGCAGGGCTGAGAGAGAAGGAAGGCTTCCTCATGGAGCTTCTGAGCAGCTGCCAGGCCTGGGCCAGCAAAGGAAGGAGGGCGTTTCTGGAAGGAGGGCATTTCTAGCAGGAGACACGGTGAGCCAAGTCCCAGAGGAACGAAAGGGCTGGGCTGCTTGGGGGGAAACCAATGGGGCAGTGGCAGGAAGTGAGCAGGACAGGCCGTCTGGAGCTGATGGGAGGGTCCTGAGGGCTGTCCCTAACAGGGTCCCCTCAGCCCAGCAGATGGCAGCTGGGCATCCCAGACCCTGCGAGGCCTTTCCTGCCGCTGTCCTGAGCACAGACCGTGGGAACCCGGGTGCTCCCGGGGTGTGTGTTGTGAGCCGCTGTGGGTGTAGGAGAAAAGGCCCCAGATCACTTGCATGGCATGGAGAACACATTTTCAGTTTCCCTGTCATGAGCTGCGCATTTCTTTCACAGCCCTTCTTTTCCGTCGTGACAACACACTGGTTTCTCCACCTCAGGAGCTTCCCTCAGGGGTGCTCCTGCCTCAGCAGCCTCTGCAGCTCTGCCGAGCTCCACACCCAGCCCCTGGCGTCCCGGCTGCACCCCTGCTCCTGGAGAGTCCCACCCCGGGAAGCAGGGGCCTGGCTCTGCCCCTAACTCGGTGTGAGATACGAGGCTCTCACTGGGCCTCAGTTTCCCCATATGTGCCAGAGCGGTTTCTAGACTTGATAATTTCAGAAAGTCCTCCAAGTTGTAGATTTTCTGATCCTCATAGTTTCTTTGTCCTGGGAACGTTTCTACCTCGGTTTCTTGTAGAGCACATGTTGGGACTGGTGTTGGCCCCTGAGCTCTTGCAGGGGCCTCCTGTTCTTTGGATCTGCTTCTGCTCTCCTCTGCCTTCCCGCTTTCCTCCCCGACCTCAGGCCTGGTTCCTGTATCTTCGGGTTCACGTGTTTCCGGGCTGCTGGTGATGACTGTGGGGAGGTGTGACTTCCGAGGTGCTCAGTTCACTGTGCACCAGGAGCTACCAGGGCTCATGGCAGGGAGGGAGGTCTCTTTGCCGCCTGCCCCTGGCTCTGTGTCACAGTCCAGCTTGCGGCTGTGCCCCGAGCTTCTTGCAAGCAGCTGCCATTTGAGCAGTGAATACAAGCCAGTCGAGACTCGCCATTTAAACACTAAGAGCACTTCTCACTCACCCCTAACCTATTGAAGTTTTCAGAAAAGCTGTTTGCTGTTGACAAAGTTGGCAGAAGGAGAGAGCGGCGGGGGCTGAGGGGAGGGCCCCCGAGCCTAGACCTGGCTCTGCCTCTGGTTTGAGGTATGACATGGGCAAGCCTTTTCCCATTTTGGACTCAGTTCACCCCGCTGTGAAATGGGGGTGAAGCAGGGCGAGCCAAAGCGGATGAGACAACTCGAGGGTCCTGCCATGGCTATCTCCTCGTCCTTTGCAAGATGGCACTGGGCGGAGAGGCTGGCTTGCTGATGGGAAGGGAAGGCTAATGAGAAGACAAGGCCCCCCTGGAGCACAGATAGGCAGGCTTCAGAGGCCAGGTCTGTGGTGGGGTGGCAGGGGAATCCAGAATGACCCAGGAGGCCAAGGTTAATTGAAGCAATGAGACCAGAAAGCTCCCTTGAGCAGCCAAGTGCAGGAGGGTTCCATGCAAATCACCAGGAAGAGATGATTAATGGGTGTAGGTGAAAACAGAAGAGAGGTGGCCGGTGACCCATGACTTGTGGAGGGTGGATGGCATGGTGGGCCCTGAGGTGGCTGGTGGCGGGCGGGGATGACGAGGTGGGGTGTGAGAGGAGGCGGAGGCAGAGCAGTGGTGACAAGATTCCCTCCCAGAAAGACTAACCAGGCGAGACTGGCTGACGGGGGACAGGGGGCTGGTGGAGGAAGGGTGAGAACGTCACGCAGATGGTTTCTATCTCAGGGAGGTTCTGTGTTCTGTCCCGACCTCTGATGCCGCATTTGGGGGTGGGGGAGGGGTGCAGAGAGAAGGAAGCAGTGGGGACTTTTCTGAGCAACATTTCAGTATCTGTGTGTGTTTGGGGGGGGGTCCTCCCTAACCCCAGGTCCTCCTTTCAGTACACGTTTGAATCCCCTGCACAGCTCTGGTGCTCACCTCCAGGGACCAGGAGAACACGACATCCCAGGGGGCCTGTCCCCAATGTTGGAAACTTCAGTCAGGAAGGGGTTCTCACCAGTGAGCCAAAGTCTGGGTCCCCAGCTGCATAAGTGTTTGGCCCAATCTACCCCAGCGATGTCCCCCTTGGTTCCGGTCTGTGGAGAAAGCAGGAATAAATAATGTATAATTATTACCAATGTACAAAAGCTATGAATACATGGCAGGCTGGATACCTTGTTCTAGGGATCAGGATTTTGTCTAGTTTCTACCTCAGGTTGTCATTCTTTGCCTCAATTTCCATATTTGAGATAAAGACCACTGTGATGGCTAAATTTATGTGTCAATGTAGCTAAGCTATGGCACCCAGCTGTTTAGCCAAACACTAGTCCAGATCTTGCTGGGGAGGGATCTTGGGGATGCGATTCCCGCCTGCAATCAGTTGACTTGAGGAGATTACTGTCCACAACGGGAGTGTGCCTCATTCGATTAGCAGAACGCCTCAAGGGCAAACACTGTGGGTTTCCTGAAGATGGCATTCTGCTTCAAAACTGAGATAAAACTCACACCTGCATTCCAGCCTGCCGTGTGCTGCAGGGATTTTGAACTTGCCGGTCCCGTCTTTGTTGTAGAACTGTGTGGGGTTTGCACCCGTCTTGCTCCTCAAGGGTAGGATGCACTTGGTGTCAGCACAGGCCCAGGGCCTGGGGTTGGGGTTGTGGACCAATCCTTGTTAAGGGTTCTTGACAAGCTCCCATCTGGCTCCTCCACAGGAACGGCTTTCTTATGGAAATGCTTTTCCGTACTTGTGACTTTAGGTTGAACTATTAATGGTGTGGAAGCTAAAAACAGACCTGTCTCCACGAGGCTGCTGTCCAGCAGGCCATTCTAAGCACGTTAAGGCTGGTTGTAGGCTCAAGAAGGTGCAGGGGACCTGACCCATGCTGAAGCTGGGTTTCCCATCGAAACAGTATCAAATGGAGGGATTAGGTTCATTCTCAAGGGACCAATACTGAGCTTTTCCTAAAAATGCCCACAAGTGGGATGTTTAGCTGACTAGCACAGCACACGCATGTGAAGTTCCTAGGCTGTGCACACGCCAGTCTAAGTGGCTGTTGCTGAGGCATGAATTGGCCAGCGGCTTGTGGGGCCACGAGGAATCTGTTGGAAGACTCCTGGGCCTGACATGAGTAGCTGGACAGACAGAGGGAGCAGGGAAGTGCATAGATTGAGAAGGTTCTCCTGGGCTGGCTCGTGGGAAGGTGGCCAGAGATGCAGCTGGGTGCGGCTGGCAGGGCTGGGCAGCTGGGACGGGCTGGGGGCTGCCACTGGGAGGCTGCGCTGTGCCCTGGTCGGCGAGGATCGTTCTTGAGCCGGGGTGGGGTGGGGGGAGATGCTGACTTGGTTAAGCCCATGGCTACAGTGACCATTAGGCCACAGAACACCAGCGGAGGGACTGAGAACTCATCCAGATTGATCCCACTGCTTCCAACTTCAAAATGAGGAAGTCGAGGGGATGCCAGGATAGCTCAGTGAGTGAGCACTTGTCTTGTTGGAACTCAGGCGTGAGTTTTCTCTCACAATTTTGAAGCGAGGTCCAGGGTTTGACTCCCGGCTCTGGTGCGTGCAAACCCATATACTGAGCTTACAGCACAACTGGTTAACTGCTGGATGGTGGCAAAGATTCTTGCCTCCAATGTGGGAGGAAGCCCCCAGTTCAGTTCCCGCCTGTGAGGCCCCACATCCACCTGTGTGGAATGAAACCATGTCACAACTAACGATGAACAACTATGGAGACTGCTCTGGGCCCTCCCCCTTCTCTCTCTCTCACCTTCTCTTAAAACAATAAAATCTAAAATCTCTCTTTTAAAAATAAATAAAATAAAAATAAAATGAGGAAATTGAGCCCAGAGAGGAGGTCACAAGTTATCAGAGCTCAAAATAGCACATTTCTTTGTGACAGCAGCTGATCAGTAGGTTTATACGGGGCTGTTACATGATGGGAGGCTGAGTTATGTGAGGCAGACAGACTTAGGGGGACATATGCGGAAATTTCTAAGGCCTGTTGGCTAGTGTATACAGAACTAAACTCTTTGATATGAGAAACCAAGAAGATTAAGTGACAGTCTGGTTTTTCCACAGAAAATCCTCCCTTTGCACGTGTACCCACCTTCTCCCCTCCCTGGGGCAGCCACAGGGCATTTCCAGACAGGACCTCCCCTCACATGAATAGAAGATAACGAGACTCCCGGCTTCTGACCTGCCCTGGTCCCCAGCACCATTCTAAGGGCCCCCAGAGACCTTCCTTTCCTCCTTTCCTTTGGCGGTCCTTCCATATCTCCCCACTCCCCTTCCCCCATTCCCTTATTTTTGGAAAACATTCTCCATCAAAAGGAAGGCTCTGAAGATCCCATTTCTTCACCTTGCTCACCTGGTGCGTCCCTGCCTTCAGCTCTGCGCTCCCCTCTGGATCCATCCATTCCCTCCTCCAGGTCACTGAGTTTTCCTCAGTTCTCTGTCATCTCCTCTTTCAGCACCTTCCTGTCAGTGGCTACCTGATCCAGCTGGTCCTCTGTCCTGTCAACCTTTCAGAGTCAAGGGTTGAAAAGACGCATTCATTCTCTCCTCCTCGGTTTAGAGACACATTCACATGCTTCACGTGGCTAATCCCCTCCTGCGTGCCTGCAGGCCAGCCCTGGGGCGCCACCTCCCTGAAGCCTTCGGAAGGTGTCCCAGGAGCTGCGTGCCCCCACACCTGACAGGTGCTTTCAGCCCATGATGTTCTTTGGCCATCATATATCTCACAAAGTAATTGTGATACAAGGATATATGCAACATGAGGACTTATGAATAATTACAATAGTTTTGAGCACACTGTAAGTTGGAATTGAAATTCAAACAGAAAACCAAACCAAACCAAACAAACAAACAAAAAAATGGATGAAATACTGCATCCCCCAATATACGCTCAGGGAATAAAATCAAAGTGCAACTTGGTAGAAGCAATTCTTCTTACAGGTCTTGGGGTGCACGGAGGGTTGGACAGTGTTCCCCCCAAAAATATATCCAAGTCTTAATCCCCAGTACCCGTGAATCCCCAGGACCTGTGAGCTTATTTAGAAATAGGGTGTTTGTAGATGTAAAGAAGGACCTTGGGATGGGACCATCCCAGATTTAGGATGGGCCCTGAAGCCAAGACACAGAGACAGAGAGAAGACGAGGCAGAGACTGGAGTTAGGCATCTACAAGCCAAATGGCCACGGACTGCCAACGCCACCAGAATCTAGGAGCAGGGCGGGGAGTGGATTCTCCTCAGAGGATCAAGGAGAAATGAACTTGGCTGACATCTTGATTTTGGACTTCTGGCCTCCAGAACTGTAAGAACAAACTTCTGTTGTTTTCAGCCACCTTGTTTGTGGTGATTTGTGACCACAGCCTCAAGGAGGAAATATGGGGTGTATCCTTGCTGATTCGTACCTCTGTGCTTGCCATGGTTCCTTCTCCTTGAAGGGCTCTTCCCTGTGTTAACACGGAAAATGCTTCCGATGGGTCAGGAAGACCCATTGAAAGTCCTGGGCAGGAGCAGCACTGCTCTGCCCTCCCCGCCACCCCGACTTTTCCCAGAGGCAGGACAACCACCTGGATCCCTGCACGCCTCAGCTTTATGCGTCTTCATTGTTGTCTGTCTCCTCAATTGCTTATTAACCCCTGAGGCTTGAGACATCTCTTAATAAAGTCAACCTCAAGGAAGAACACTACTTGGCACAAAAAAGGTCCAGGGCAGGTATTTGTTGACTAATATGAATACCAGAAGGAAGGATTAATGTTGTCTGGGGTGGTGATAAAAGTGAAATAGGATACTCTGGGCAGAGAAAACAGCATCGGGGAAAGCATGTGACCTGTTCAGGAACTAGCTACTTGTGCAATGGAAGGGGGAGGATAGGGAGAACGCATGAACTGCAGATGTGGCTGGAAAGGCTTTGATGGGTAAGCCAGGAAGCGAGCCGTCAGCCTCTGGGCCGTGGTTCCCAGTGCTGGTGCAGTAAGTGTTCACCAGCATGATTCTTAAACACATCTCCTCCTGCTTAGGCCTGAGAGGTCAGCTAATGCCCTCCTGCAGGCCCCTACAGTTAGATAACTGCCTTGTGACCAGTCTTATTCTTGGCCCCACGCAAGCAAAGCAGGACAAAACAGGATGGCCCGTCACCTATTAATCCTTGGCCTTACCCAGTTTTTTTCAGACTATTCCCAATTCAGTGAATAAACGTTAAAATGTTTCCAGATTATAAGTTAGACTTTTAAAACTTTTTTTTTCTTTTAATACAATTTTTCTTTGCGTATGTTGAACTTTTCGATGTATGTATATACTTGTGAAGCCATTAGCATAATCAAGGTACTAAGTGTATTCATCACCCTCAAGTTTCCTTGTGCCCTTTATAATCTCTGCTTCTCACCGCTCAACCATCCCCACCCTCAGGTAACCATGATTGCTTTCTGTCACTATAGATATATTTGCATGTTCGTATTCCATTGTGATTTTTACATTATTGGGTGCTGCATATTTTTGTATTGCTATAAATATTCTTGAGCTTTGTTCTTAGAATAGGGTAAGATATTTGGAAACAGTCTGACTGTCACAGGGCTTGCTGTTAACCTAGTTAGGCAGAACCAGAGGAGTTTACACCAGGGCCACTTTCCCTATAACTGAGGCAAAACTGAGTGCTCTAGTCTATGCAGTGTGAACTCGGAGGTTTTCCACCGTGACTGGTGAGAACAGAGGCTCCAGAAACAGCTCCTGCTCGCCCTTGCAGGAGGTCTCCTCACGCATATGCACTGACCAAGACTCACTCAGCTGAAGACTCAAGGGGGCACTCTGCCCCTCACTGGGTTCTCTCCGTGCAGCTCTCCTCTCCAGAAATCTGACCTGCAAACTTGAGCCACTTTGGCTCTTCCAGGCTCCCAGCTGCTTCCTCAACTTCAGGAGACCACCAGGCTCTCGCTGGGCTCCCCCTCCTTGCTCCACAACCAGGAAACCCTGCAAGCAGCTGGGACAATGAGAGGGCGCGTCTCACTTGTGTGCCATCGGAGTTCACTGTCCTTCCTTGTCCGATGTTCAATGCCTTGAAAACGATTTCACAGATTTTTTACATTGTTTCCGGATGAAGGGTAAATCTGGTCTGTTACTTCAATCTTGGCTGGAAGCAGAAATTCCTGAAATTACTCTCGATAATGACTATGATACATGTTGTAACGAATTTGATATTTTGAACTCTTTCATGTTGCATGGTCATATCTGTGACACAAGCTGATAAAACTCTTATTGAGGAAATGGTTAGAGCACATCAGAATGAAGTTGTATTTTCTGCATTCAAAAATAATTAAAAATGTATTTTGATGCATGACTGCCAAGTATTCTTTTGTGCGAAGAGGTGTTCTGAGATAACGGTTTGTAGCAGATGTTAGTGTTTTATTCATATGCCCGTGTCTCTGTCAGGGGGCTGCCCTCTAGCTGCCCAAACCCACTTTGCCTGGTGCAGAGAGACAGCGTGGAAGGGAAAGGATCTTGGGGACAGCTCTGAAACAATGACTGACTTAGAACAAAAGATACAGGCACACACCTCAGCTTCCATCAAGGCAACTCTAAGGTGTGGCCTACACCTCAAACTCCTTGGGGAGTTTGAAAGCTGCCCTCTGGGGGACTTGATGAGTCATCTAGATTGGAGTCTTTCTTTTCTTCCATGTCTCACTCCCTGACTGGGTTTTACTGGAAATGCTTCCTAGCAAATCACTTTAAGAAGTTATTTACCGTATTTTCCGGCGTATAAGACGACCGGGCGTATAAGACGACCCCCTAATTTTACAGTTAAAACATAGGTTTAGGCCTATATTCGCTGTATAAGACTACAGCCTCGGAAGTGGGGGGTAGTCTTATACAGCGAATATAGGCCTAAACCTATGTTTTAACTGTAAAATTAGGGGGTCGTCTTATACGCCGGAAA
>PVKE010001501.1:0-46912 GCA_004027555.1 Craseonycteris thonglongyai
ATGGCTCCTCCCTCGGGTTTTGTGCTAGAACTCAAATAAACTTCATGAAAAACTGAGATTGGGGAAGCCGGGATAGCTCAGTGGGTTAAGCGCTCACCTTGAAGTGCCGGGGACCATGGATCAAATCCTGGCCCTGGCCCATGGGGAACCATATGCTGAACTGGGAGCTCCCCCAGTTCAGTTCTCTCTCTGTCTCTGTCTCTGTCTCTCTCTCTCTCTCTCTCTCTCTCTCTCGCTCTCTCTCTGTCAAAAATAAATAAATAAATAAATAAAAATATATTAAAAAAAAACCCTGTGAGATGTAGTTATAGGAGCCATTCCTCAGATAAGGCAAATGAGGCTCAAAGAGTTATAGTCACAAAAACTCATACAGGCGTCTGCTGAAGGTTACAAAGATCACATACCGTTTAGGATGCAGATGGTTATAAGATTCAGATGAACAAACCTCAAATGAATTAAATAGTAAGAAAACATATTAGCTTTTGGAACAGGAAGCCCAGTAATGGTAAAGGTTTGGAGTTAGCTGATTCCCCAGTTCAACACTGGCATCAAGCGCTCTGACTCTTATTTATTTTTTTAGCCTCTCCATTCTAGTTCTCTTCTAGTAACAAAAACATCATTTTTTTTCTCCTCCAAACTTTCATCTTTTCTCATGAGACCAAGTGAATCACATGCCCATTAGTGAACTAAAAACCTGACAGTGAGTAATAGGATTGCCCCTTAAATCAGCTGACCTTCAGATAAAGTCAATTCCCCAAATGGCATTGCTGCTACTCAACAAGGCAGGGGCCAAATGGATGCTTGAGAACCAACCACAGTGCGCATTTGAGGAAGTGGGAGAAAAAGAACAAAACCTCTGAGAACCTGAGGCTAATTACTGTTAATATCAATTAGCTTCCCCAACTCCAAAGAATAGCCCACTTACAAAGAAGACTCAATTAAATATACTAAAATTGTGATTACTAAAAAAAGGTGTGCTCATGTAGGGAGATGGGGGATTGACAAGGGACGGATTTAGATATTAATGAGGAAAGGAAAAATGCATAGCTTTTATCTTTCTAGCATGATCCCCAGATGTTTCCTGCCTTTAGATTCATGGTTTACAAATACTACTAAGCTACTAGTCACTTCCACTTATACCCCCTGTTCTCCTTCCTCATCACCGCCCCACCAAATCAAACTCTAATACAGGCACTCCTCACTGGACGACTGAGTTGGGTTCCTGTGACCAGGTCATTTAGCAAATTGATCGATAAGCAAGGAGATAGATGTCGTGTGGTGTGTTGTGGCGCTATAGAGTATATATTTTTCAACAGATATCACGTGACACACTTATAAAAGACATATGTAGTCTTGTGAGATTGTGAATGCTTTGTGTAGTGAATATTAACCGACTTGGGAACAAGACAAAGACTGAGAAAGGGGAATCCTGAGTCTCACACAGACTGAACAAGGGGACTCTCTGCATTGGTTAAGTCTGAGTGGTAAACAGGTAGGTCATTAAGTGAGGAGTGGCTGTTGGTCCCAGAAAGAGGCTCTACTCCACCTGAATCCTCCTCCCTTGTTTGGGAGGCTAACTCCTACTTGGCTTATGTGTCACTTCAGACCTGTCCTTCAGAAAGCCTTTAGGGAATCGCGGGCTGTGCTCGCTCCAGGCACAGTGTCCTGGTGCTGCTGCTGCTCAGTGCACTCAGGATGCCTACCTACCTGACCTGCCTGCCATGCCTGCCATCTGCAAGCTCCCTGGAGCAGGCCCCAGCCCACATCCATCTCCACGATCACCAGCCCCCAAACCCACCATCTGGCGCATCCTAGGCACCTAAGGAATCTCTGCTCAACCACGGAGTGAACCAGCAATCCCCTCTCTTTCCACAATCATGTCATGAATCAAAAGGAACTTTTCTCTGCTAGGAAACACCTAGCATTTAAAGTGTGAGGTATTTATAAACACGAGGTAGGATACAGTGTTTTAACTTTCTACACACGTAACCTTCTTCTTCACACAAATATTTTAATCCCCCGTAGCTCTTCCCTCCTCGCCTGCAAACCCAGGAGTTGAGTTAGGTTTTGGGGCTTGGGTCTGTTTATTGAAAATCATTTCTGAGAGGCTTTGCTGTGTTTTCCCTCAAATTTCCTGTCCCTAATATCTATCCACCCAAGCAACTTTCAAATGACCTCTTCCAAGCTGGGACTGCCATGTAGTAGTTGCACATCACATGAGAAATGCCCCAGTTCACTTCCTTTTGTGTCCACACCACTGCCCTTTCTTGTTTTCACTAATGTTACTCAACCCATGCAGTGGGCTCAGCCACTCATAGGTCAGCTTTGAGACCCTTTCCACGTGTCCTGACCTTCCCAGCCACTCCTGTGCCTTATGGATTTCTCGTTACTGAGCTGACACTTCAGGCTGCGAGAAGTCTTTACCTCTTAAGTGCTGCTGCTATAACTCATGCTAATGGTGCTGATACCAAGCACATCAAAGCAAAGAGCTGAACACCCAAACCGGTTTTGTAAACATTGCACTTTTAAACGTCACAGGGACAGTTTTCAGTGCCAATGCAGACTTTAGCATTGTTTGGGGATGTCATTTTGAAGGTACCATCTCTTTCTCGTGTGTGAAAATGCACTCCCTCAGAAATTCAAACCCCATGCATTGCTCGTGGGAATATAAAATGATGCAGCTGCTGTGGAAAACTGTGTCCATGCCTCAAAAAATAAAACACAGGATTACCATTTGATCCAGCCTTCCAACCAAAAAATTGAAAGTAGGGACTCCAATAGATACTTGTACATCCCTGTTCATAGCAGCATTATTCACAATAACGCAGACTTCCATTGATGGATGAATGAACAAACAACATGTGGTACATACATACAATGCAATAATATTCAGTCTTGAAAAGGAATGAAATTCTGACACATGTCTACAACAGAGATGAACCCTGACGACATTGCGCAAGTAAAATAAGCCAGTCATAAAAGGACAAATACTGTATGATTCCACCTACGAGGTACCTAGAGTAGGCAAATTCATGGAGAAAGTAGAACAGTGGTTACTAAGGAAATGGGAATGGGGAGTTTGTTTGGAAAGATAAAAAATTTATGGACATCGGCAGTGGAGATGGTTGCTTAACCACATGAGCATACTAAATGCCACTGAATCTGATGCTTCCCAGTGGTTAAAATTATAATTTTACGTTATGAATATTCTACACGTAAAAAGCCCCACCCCCTCTCTCATTTCATCCCCCTACTGCCTCAGTAAGGGGGAAAAAGAGCCTCAAAGAAATTTCCTTTAACAAGGGTTTCAGAGTTTAATCAATACTATCATTGTGATTTTCAGGTAGAACATGTTTTTTGTTTTTATTTCCCCCCCTGCAAAAAAGGATAACAATGGTTGCTCACCAGTATCAGATGATTTCAGAATTTCCTCGGGAAGGTCATGTCCTCTAAAAGAAGTCCCTGCCTAATGTGCAGAAGAGGTGTGTCCATTGATGGAAGCAAGCCTGGGCCTTCCTGGGCCGGACCTCTGAGGGACGCCTTTGTGACATGACTTAGGTCACAGTAACACCCTCTCTGGAAGCCCCGGGCCTCATTCTGTCTCCCCAAGGTGCTGGGAGAGCAGAAATATGATGTGCCAGAACCGCTGAATTCATTTGCAAGAATAAGTGGCTCTTACTTGCCAAGAAGTCCCGGAGCTTCCCAGTCCTTGCGATCGCCACCCACACCTCACTCTCCCTGTAGTGACACAAGGGCTGGAGCCTCGTTCACGGTGGAGCTTCCTTTCTTGGGAGCGCGGCTGTGAACAGAGACACCAGGCAAACATGTTCTCTGGACCGAGGACTCTGGCTCCTTTGCTGAGGGTTTCTGCCATCAGGGAGAATGTGCTCCTGCTCTGACAGAACTCATCTTTGTACCTAATACACACTCCCCTTATGTTCGTGGATAGCCCTTCAGGAAATATTAAGTGCTCTCTTCTTTCCACTATGAAGCGTTCACTGATTCTGCACCCATTATGCCACCCTCAGCAATGCTGACAATCAGCTCATTTTCTTATTAGAGGATACGTTCCATGTGTGCATGTGTATCAGGCATTGCAAACATTTATTAACATGTCTTTCTACTCTAGGAATCTCTGGAAGCAAGTGACAACTTCTTATTAAGCTTTACACACTTATCACCAAGTCAAGTGACTACCCCAGAGCAGGTGCTCCATCACTGTTTACAGAATGAGCAGAAGTGCGATGGAAATGTCCTGATTCAATCCTACTCACGGCCATTCCCTTCTTATGAGGAACTTACATTGCTACTTTTCAAAAGAGCAAATCAAAGTTGCTTCCAACCTAATTGTGTAATTTGCCAAAAATATGTTAAGCCACAGAACCATGGAGCTGCCCTGAAATGGATTTATTGGACTGCCTTCTGCCGAGCAGAGACTGTCTTATTCATCTGTGTGCCTACAAACACTAAGCAGTTGGGCACAGTTGGCACCCAGTAAGTGTTCCTAAATGAACAAATACCTGAGAAACAAATATAGCCCAACCCCCTCATTAGCTATTAGAGAGACACTGTTTACCATTTCATGTATATGTCTTGCTTCTAGTTAGAGATCAAGTTCACAGAGGCCAAGGCCTGTTTCATAAGTCTTTATATCTGAGGGCTGTGCAGAAAGTATCCAGCCATGTACTATGAAAAACAGAGATGCTGATAGTTGGGTGTTTTCTAGACAGCCCTCATATAAATACATATATACCACTCTCTACCTATCAGTTTAATTCATGGAGGCGACTTACTATATATATTCCAGATTCAAATGCCAAGGAGGAGTGAAGGAAAGAAATAACATAGAATGTGAAGGGCTGGACCCCTCAAAAAACCACACTTTATCATCCTCACAAGTGTGCCAGATGGCAGTGCTGACAACTATTGTGTGGCCGCGGGAGCCAGGCCTGGATGATTCTATCCCAGCCAGATGTTCAGACCATGTGCATCTGTGTCAGGACACTGCCTCTTACAAGCCACATGAAGCATGCTCACTCTGACTCATGTGTCTACAGAGACAATTTCATCTTTGTAACACAGCTGTTTTAAGGGAACCTCATTCCCCAAAGACTAGTGAAGCATAACCACATCAACTACTCGCCCTTTGGACCCCAGAAACTGGACGAGATCATGTACATACAGCAGAGATTAAAATAATGTTTAACTTACATATTTCAACATCAATAGAGTAAGAGAAAGGCTTTGGAGATCTCTAAGGCACAGAAACATTAACTCTTTCCACTCATGAATTTAATACACAGTTATATTTAGAGATTCTAGGTAGATTTAGACAAAAGATTAAGGTGTCAGATTAAGAGAGACAGATGGACTACACAGGTGACTTTGAAACATTTTTTAAACATAATACTACAAATAATGGATTTTATATTTTGAACCAGTGTCCAAACACACTTATGAAGGAGAACCCCCCCAAAAATGAGAATTTATTTATAAAAAATTGTGTATTTATTCTCACATGTTTAAACTTCAGTCATCTTCAAAGGACTCTCTGTTGGATGCAATACACCTTTTGAGATGCTTTTTCCACGGCTCAAGACAGTTTTTGAATTCATCAATTGTGATGTCTTTTAGTGCTTCTGCTGTTTTATTTCATTTCTTCCACATTGGCAAAACGTTTCCCTCTGAAGAGGCTCAACTTCCCTGCTACCATATGAGGCACAATTAGGAACCTGGATTTCTAACTTCACTGAGTCAGACTCGTGTTTAAAGAAAATCAGCTAGTGCTCACTTTGGCAGCACAAATACTAAAGAAAGCCAGCTAAAACAGAAGATGAAGTAAGAGCCAGAGACCCATAAAATGAAAATATCTAAGTTTTAATCAAATATCACTCATAACCAAGAACCAGGAGGATCTCAAACTAAATGAGAAAAAGATAAGTGCCAACACAAAGATGACGAAGATGTCAGAATTACCTGACATAAGATTTTAAAGCAGCCATGATAAAAATGCTTCATGAGCCATACACACACAAAAAAAATTAAAAAAAAAAAAAAAGAGCTTCAACCAAGAAATATGAATGGGAAGTCTCCCCAAAGAAGTAGAAAACAAAGAACCACCAATGGAAATGTTAGAACTAAGAAATCTAACTGAAAACAACGGAAATAAATAGCTTAGTGGAAGGGGGTCAGTAGCAGAACAGAAGAGAAAGAAGAAGACATAATTGTAAAGGGTAAAAGGAACTTCCTTGGAAATGGACACACGCTACATCTTGCTTTGCTTATACAACACTATCAAGTGTCAAGACTCAGTGAATTGAACATTCAAGATGTGTGCTTTCATTATATGCACAATATCAAAAAATGTAACAAAACAATTACAGATACTACATATGCTTTATTTTAAGAAAGAGTTTACAAGTGACTTCTGAATTATTTGTTTTCATTCATATCCCCTTACCCACCCAATAGACAGCTACACAGCAACTCAAGTCCAAGCTCTACCGCCTTCTCGCTGAGCATACAAGGGCTGTTCAGAAAACATCCAGCCATTGCCAATATAATGTGAACGGTTACATGGCTGGATACTTGCCGGACAGCCCTCATATTTAAGCATGAAAAAGTTATATCAACTCTTTTCTGGAAAATGGAAATACTAATATTACGGTATTACTGATCCTCACATTGTTACAGTGCTGATAAAGTTAGAAAATACATATAAAAGACCTGACACCATGTTTTCAATGAAAACCAATCCTCTGTGTTTATTCTATTGCCCTCCTCCATCACAATAGATGAATAGTTGGCACTAATTTGAACAATTTTTAAACAAAATAGTAGCCATGTAAGTTTAATGGACATGTAGACTTGTAAAGTGGCAAGTGGCAATCCTAAGTGACAAAGGCAAACTAAAAAACTCAGTAAAAAATTAAAAAATAAATTAAAAATAAAGCCACAGGAAAAAAAGAATAGCTTTTCAAATATATAGGTAACCTTGGTGAGACCTGAGGATGAGGTTAAAAATAAACATAAAAGCAAATGCTTGCACCTTGTAACATACATCCCCGACTGACTGCATTCTGTGTCAAACCAATGTAATGAACAAAAGGTGACTAATTGTTTAAAAAGTCTTTACAACTTCACGTCCATCCATGTTCACACAAATGGCTGTATTTCATCTTTTCTTACAGCTGAGTAATATTCCATTGTGTCAATGCACCACAACTTCTTTATCCAGTTCATCACGCAAAGTAAGCCAGATAGAACCAAGAACCACATGACTTCACTCATATGTGAAACAAAACTAAAAGCAACAAAGAAACAACAACTCACGGACACAGCCGATAGCTTAGTGGCTACCAGAGGGCAAGAGGGGGTAAGGGGGAGGAGGAACTGACTCGGTGGTGAGCTCACAATGCAACACACAGATGATGTAATGCAGAACTGTACACCTGGATCCTATGTAATTTTTATTAACCAATGTCACCCAAATCAATTTGATAATTAAAAAAAGAAAATGGAAAAGGAAGTGTTTACATATTAGAACCCGGTATTTCAAGAAGGCAGGCCAGAAGTATAGAGTTAACATATATGGAAGACTTTTCATCCTCTATCACTAAAAATTAGGTATTAGAAGAATGGAAAGACTTAAGAGATCTAAGAAACTTGTTTAAGGCCACTGTGGAAATGGCAAAGAGGAAATGAAAAGAATTCTTTCACATCACATTCTATGTTGTTCCTGCCCCACCATGCTACTCTAGGGAATAAGAATACTTTTTCTCTATAGCTTACTGCTTAGCTGGTAAAACCATAGGCTTTGGAGTTAACAAATCTGGCTCTACTGTTATCTACCTGTATGGACTTGGGCAAGTTACTTAGTTTTGGTTAGGGTTGTCTTACCCAAAAAAATGGAATAATCATAAATTTCTAATAAAGCTATAGAAGAATTAAGTGAAAATATAAAGTGCCTAGTCAATGCCAGGCACCTAGTAAGTGTTCAGCACATGGCAGCCATTGTTATGTGTACTTCTTCCTTTGTTCTTTTCAATCTCATCTTAATGATACTGATTTCTTCAAAAGCACATACCCTGATACTTGGTATACACATCTGCATGTGCAGACAGTCCCACTGAAAAAAAGAAAGACTTGACTGGTCAGTGTAGTTACGGAAGGTGGAGGGGGATCAGAGGTCAGACAAAGGCTTCAGAGAAGGAAAAGAGAAGCTTCAAATTCTCTTGAAAGGGTTATCCTGTCAACTAAGGAAAAGAGGAAGAATATGAATATTTCAGGCAGAAACGTAAGTGTCTTTCAAAAAATGTGAAAAAAGGTTGACAGGTTCTGGTTTCACTTGATGAATGTGAATGTTTCCCTTAGTGCGTGCATGCATGTGTGCGCGTGTGTGTGCGCGCGTGTGTAGGGAGATCATCCTAGATAGCAATTTTGTTTGCTTGGTCTATACATGCCCACAGGCCCCCAGGAAAGGCACTGGCCCAAGTGTAGACTCGTCTTCAGTAGTTAAAGGGTTAACAAGGGAATTGTGTGTATGGTATTGCCTCCATCTCCCCTAAGCGCTATTTTCTTCATAACAATTGTTTCTATTTTCATTTTATTTCAGAGCATCGTGGGCCACAAAAAATTACCTCGGAGGCCGCGTGCGGCCCGCGGACCACCAGTTTGACACCCCTGCCTTAGACTAAAGGAACACTCAAGTTTAACAGCCCCCGTTCTGTTTCTGTTGATCTGCACAAATGTATATATGATATATATGTGTGTGTATTCACATACACACAAATCAAAGATCATACTATCTAAAAGAAAAACTATAATGATGGAGGAGTCAGACAGATCTTAATTTATGGACTAGAAGCAGCTGCAAGGTCAATAAGAGTCACCACTGGTATACAACTTGCTAAAGATAACTTAATAAGAAAAACAAACAAACAAACAAAATAAAATGCTCCTTTTTAAATTTCCAAAATATTCCAAGAAAACAGGTCAGATGTCATGAAGTTGGCCAGACTGCATGTCAATCTTCCTCAATGCACGCACCCTGGTCAAGCCTCTGAAGCCACACTGTCCAATGTAGAAGCCAGTGACTGCATGTGGGTATTTTAATTTAAACTCATCATATTTAGATACAAATGGAAATTCAGTTCCTCAGTGGCACCAGCCACATTTCCATTGCTCAACAGCCACACAGGGCTGTGACTACCATGGTGACAGTGCAGGTTACTGGACATTTCCAGCATCATGGAGAGTTCTATTAGATAACACAAATCTGAAAAATCAGTGTCCTTCCCAATCAATGCTACTTGAAAAGGGACCAAGAAAATATGAATCTGATGTCAGAACTTGTCTTTTTCTATATTTGTTGAATTGTGTTTAGTGATTAAAATAACCATATTTATGGTTCAGAGGTAAGAAAAAATAAGTATGGCGTAATTATGAAGTTTATAAAATTTTTGCTCTTTGGGGATGAACAGCCCTTGTTCCCTGTCTAGTTTTGACTTTCATATACACTTCAGCTCCGCTTTTATAAAAGTAAGAGACTTCCTGTTAGTTATTTCAACAACTGTCAGATCTTTGAATAATCTAGTCCCCAATCTGGTTGCTTCTGTGCCAGAAATCAGAGTTGATGTTGATGTTGTTGTTGTTGTTGTTTGTTTGTTTGTCACAATCTTCTAGGGGCGCAAGATTATCTCTGAGGAAAATAGAGATAAATTGAGAATCAGAGATAAATCAATTCTGGCAAAGCTCACAGTCTACTAAAATAGTAGCTCCCAAATGTCTGCCCAGAAAAGAAAAAGATAAGCGATTAAAATTTCAGGGGAAAGGAGAGGTGGGCACATAATGCGATGCACAGGTGATGTGATGTGGACTTGTATATCCAGAAATTATCTAATTGTTACCAATCAATGTCACCCCAATAAATTTAACAAAAATAAATAAATAAATAAATTAAAAAAAATTTTTTTAAATATTTCTAAGCCGCACACACAAAAACAACTTTCAGGGAAGCCAGGCTGGCTCAGTGAGTTAAGCACTCACTTCACAGCCCCAGCCTATGTGGACTCATGAGAACTGAGGTGTGCTTCCCATGTGGGAGGCCCCCCATTCGGTTCTTGCCCCCCAGGTTCGGCCCCTTGGCTTGATGGGGGGTGCCTCCCATGCGGGAAGCCCCCAGCCCAGTTCCCTCTCTGTGCGGCCCCTGCCCACCTGTGGAACAAAACGACATGGAAAACTGAAGATGTACAATTATGGAGACCGCTCGGGGCTCTCCCCTTTCTCTCTGTCTCTATCTCTGTCAAAAACAATAAAATAAATCTTTAAAAAAAATAATAATTTCAATGGTCCACAGCAAAATGAAAACAAAACAAAACAAAAATCCCCAAATAGCCGGGGGAGTTTTCCATTGACCAAATGTTTCCAGTATAAAGGCTTGTCCTTTATTTTGATATTGTCACCTGCTTATCTTTATCAAATTAGATAAGAGGTGGCTAGTGTATGCGTGTATCTCTGCACATGGGTTTTAATGTTAGCAACATAAGTTACAAAAACTGTAAGTATCCCCATTGTTAAAAATAATTGTCTATGAAATCTAAAGGTTTGAACGCTTTCATGCTATTGACCAAAAATAAGCAGGCCAATAATTATGTGCAAATGATACGGGAGTAAGAGAGGGTGCAAATAGGAGCTAGATGGGAAGTAATAATGAGAGGTTCCAAAATTGAGACAGGAAATAATTACTTCCAAGCCACAAACAAATAAAAAAATCCAGAAATCCAGGCAAGGCTGCATAGGAACTTGGTATTTCAGATGGACTTTGAAGAAGAGGTCGGCTTTGCACCCACTGATCACGGGAAGGTGTCCAAGAAAAGGGACCAATTTAAAAGACGGTACAGATAAAGAAAAGTGTGGAGGTTCACAAGGACGAGCAAGCCATTTGGAATTGGGAATCTAAAGTACATGAAAAAAATCATGGAGATGAGGTAGGAAGGTGACCTGGGAACAGATTACAGTGAGTATTGGGCTTGGGGTATTAGGATAAGAAGTTTGGAATTATTTTTTCACTAAACAAATAGAAAGTCAATAGCTGTTGCAAGCAGCAGGGAAATATAGCCAATGTTGTTATCGTAGTAATACAGATGAATAAACACATGATGACAATATTCACCTGTTGATCTGTGAGCATCCTTCAAGAGTCAGTTTAAGTCTCACAAAAACTCCTTTCCCTGTGATAACACAGGTCTAGATTCCTTACCCTGAACTCCCAAAGCATTTATTTGCATGACCGAAGGCAGCACATTACCATCTTATCAAGTCACCACCAAAAAATTAGGTGTCCAATAAGTCATGTTCTTATTGCTCACTTTCAACATCACTACCTTGTATCCCTTTAAATACTGAGTGCCTAATAGGAGCTAAATAATGCTGATGCACACCAACACACAGCCCATAGCTCTCACGGTCCCACCCATGAGTCCTACAGCTAAGTACTGGCTGGTGGGCGGGCATCCCTCCTGTTGAGGTCTAAATCACATACGTGCACATTGCCCTAAGAGATAACGAAAAACAAAACCACAAGCAAATGGCAGGCAGAGAGCATGATTACATGTTTGACATTTATATGCCTACTTAGCTTTTCAAATCAGACAATGTTTCTAAAATAGTTTGCCAGTCTCCTCACTGTTCTAAATCTTGGCTGGTGTACAAAAACAAAACAACCTTCCCACCCACTAGCCCCCCGCCAAAAAAACCAGTTCAAAAGAACACACTCTGAAAGATTAGCAATATATTGTATGGTGTTATAAATTATTTTTAAAGATGCTTCTAGTCAGTCCTCAATAGACAGCCATTAAAACATGTAAACACCAACTGCTACAATCTAAATCTCTCCTGAAAATGAGGGAGAAGGGGGGAAAGTCAAGCACATTAAGCCAGATCACAGATAGATCAGTCCAAACATTTGCCTCCTTGGCTGCTATCAAAAGCCATGAGAAAGATGGTACCACTCTTGTTTGTTTCCAAGTTTCAGCTGAATCCTCAAGCTCTGGCCTGTCTTTCAGTTCTAGCCAGCCAACTTGCTCCTCCTATCAGCCTATTAACATGTTCAAGTCTTGCCCTATATGAGTATAATAATCCTCCTCCAACTCCATTGTTTACTTATTTCTTTTTCCCTTCCCTACATTAAGACCGTTAAAGTGCATTATTTTTTAAACAGATCTGTACGGACACTATTCTAAGCACTTTACATGCTCGGGCAGATCAAATTACTGTTGCATAAATATTTACTCCCTTCCCCTTGGAGCAGAGTGTCTGTCCCTATACAATGACTTCGGCCTTGGCCATGTGAATTAATTTTGCCAATGGATGTGAGTGGACGAGATGTGAGCTTACACAGTTTGGTCTCTCATGCACTTGTAAGAACCAGGGAAAGAGTGGGCCCAGGGGCTGCTGCTCCTTTAACCTGGGGCCCAGAGTGAGATAATCAGAGCAGAAATGACCCCAACCTGAAGTCTAGAACCAAGCCCAGAATCTTAGCAGAGAGCGGGAAGAACTGGAGAGAGTAGCAGGTTCCACACCCACAGGTACCTGCAAGCAACAGGAGGGTCTTGCTCTTTATCCACAAGACCAATAGGGGGCCTTTAGGATGTAGCTTCTAGTGGGGGATCTCCATTCCATCCAGATGCTGCTTAGGGTCCCTGCTGATACCTCAGAACCTCAGCATACTTTTAAAGAACATGTACTGTAGTACAATATAATTATTGTTCATGCATTTACCATTCCATCAATACTGACTCCCCGCCACCCCCTCCCCAGGGTTACCCCAAATCTGGCTAAAGACAATAGTGACTGAGCTCTGGACATGTCAATGAGAATTTAGAGGCACACATGATTGAATGGCTGGGTCTTACCCCTTTGCAAACACAGCCTCATCACTCCAGAGATGAGGTAAGAGAAAGGCTGCCCAAGCTAGGGGAGCAATCCACAACAGCCATGCCTATCTCAGAGCAGATCCTGAATTCTGGCTCTGTGGGTGGCAGAACTGAATCTGGGAAGCATCTGGTACAGGAAAAGGTGGCTGTGACTACTGATACTAAAATAAACCAGAGAGTAACAGGCATTGCATCAGCCACCAAACCTCTGCTCCCAACCATTTGCATGGTTGACTTCTTGTTACTCAGCCCTCCACTTAAACATCTTCTTGGTGAGGACAGTCCTGATCACTTAATGTAAACAGCTTTCCAGGCAAACACCTGCTTCCTCATCATTGTGTTTTAAATCTCTGCATGGTACCTGTCACTCTGATACTGAATGGCATATGTCTTTACTGTCTGCCTCTTCCAAGAAAAATGTTAAGCCATGAGAAGAAGGGCCTCACTTGGGTCATTCATTGTTATAACCCTAGCACTGTGCCTAGAACATGGCAGGCACTCAGGACATAATTGTTAAATAAACCACCGAGAAGAACAGGATGCCCTCATCTTTTATACACATGCCTCTCACTAGCATTATTTTTCCTCTGCAAGGCTTCTCAGAGGTTCCAGTTTAACAGGAAGCTTCAAAGTCCTATAAACATACGAGTATGCAGGTTTCATGTATATGTGTGTCTCTAGATTTTTCTGAGTAAAGAAACACTAGTTTTCATCAGAGAATCAAAGAATCTTGTCACTATTAGGGACTAACGATGTCCCCCTACAAATTCATAGGTTGAAGTCTTAATCTCCAATGTGATGTACTTGGAAATTAGGCCTTTAAACAGGTAATTACAGTTAAATGAAGCCATCAGGGAGAGCCCAAATCCAATATGACCGGTGTCCTTATGAAAAGGGGAAGAGACAGCAGAGATGTATACGCACAGACAAGAGGCCATCTGCAAGCCTAGGATGAAGGTCTCACAAGAAAGCAAACCTGCCAACACCTTGATCTTAGGCTTTTAGCCTCTAGAACGAGAAAACACATTTCTGTCATTTAAGTCACCCAGTCACGCGTGTTTTGTGATGGTACCCCAAGGAATTGAATACAATATCTCTGCAAAGAACCACTAATAAGAAACAACCGTTTATTTGAGCACATAAGACGACTGTATTCCTTACATACTTCACCTCATTGATTCCTCCCAATGATCCTGCTGGGTGAATGGGATTGTTCCCATTCTATAGAACCAGTGAGTAAAATCAGGGCCAGTCAGTAGTTCATCTTCACTGCACGTTAGAATCACCTGGAGAATTTGTAAAGTCACTCATGCCCAACCAGGAGAGCGCCCAAGGTAATTGATTCCCAAAGAGCCCAGGCATAAGGTACTTCTAATTAGCAGGAACCAATGACCACTAAATAAGGCAACCACAATTCCCAATCCTTCTGATAACGGTGACCCCTGGACTCCCCAGGTACTGCTGGCAACTGCTCCTGCATCTGACTGTCAAAGGGCTCCTGCTCATGATTTGCGCAGTGAATTGGGGTTATTTTGTCCCAGTTTCCACCTCCATTCACCCCATTCCCACAACAGCCCAATATTTCCCTGGGGATAATGCCCTCTCTCCACTTCCCACCACTTATAGTCAAAGTAGGATCTCATCCAAACTCCCCGGTTTAAGTACGTCAACTGGCCCTAAGCCAATGAGCAGTCTGTTATCATTGATCACGTGACCTTTGCTGTCCAATCAGAGAGACTTCTTCATTGTATGAGAATTACTGGAAAAAGACTTTGTTCTTCTTCCTACAAGGTATGTGCATGGAAGGATATGAAGTAGGAAATGCTATAGCAGTCCTCTCAAGATGAACACCTCTGTGTGAATAATGCTCACACTGCAGAAAGAGAGACAACAAAGAAATGGAGTCCAGGTGACAATAAGAAACCTGGATTAAAATCCCTTTCCCAAGGACAGATCAACACCTAGGTTTCTCAGTTAAGTGAATGAACATACTGTCTCTTTATACTTATGCCTGGCTCAGTTGGGTTTTCTGAGACTTTCAATTCATACAGCATGCGTCATGTCAAAATTAAAGCCTGGTCTCTTACGACTAGGAGGGTCTTTAGGTGTTGGTAAAGCGCAGTCAGTGGTTTTCTAATCATGTGTTAGGTCAGACATGTGGGTTTTATCCTGAGTTCTGTAGGGTCCCCTGAAAGATTTTATGAAAGCAAACTGGTGTTTTAAGATTTTTTAAAAATTACACAGAGAATACATTTGTGATGCGCAAAACTAAGAAAAACTAAGTTTAGAGACTCTTGGGTTCTCCAGGTGAGAAGAGATAAGGCCTTGTTAGGACAAAGCTAGTGAGGATCAGAGAAGATGAGTTTCCAAATCATTTAGATCAGGATTGACCAATTTTTTTCTATAAAGGGCCAGATGGTCAATATTTAAAGCTTTGCAAACCACACAGTATCACAACCATCCCACTCTGCCCTTGTAGACCAAAAGTAGCAATAAACAATATATGACTATGTTCCAATAAAACTTTAAGAAAAGGGATGGCTGGTTGGCAACCTATGATTTAGACAATAAGATGGGTCAAACTTGGTTGCTGGGTATGAGGAAGGAGGGAAATAAAGAGCCAAGGTAGCTGCTAGGTTTTTGGGTCTTTATGCTTCTCGGTATTTGGTCCCAGAATCAGAAACTCACTGAATCAACTGGCTGTGAGAACAGGATAGCAACTCATTAAAACTATACAATTCAACAGCCTCGTTTTATTGGAGATGATGTTAAGGCAGGTGCCTCTGAGGTAGCGACTAGTGCGCAGCAAACAGGACCAGAATTTCTAATTCTATGCCAGTGGTCTTTATCGCACCCTGCTCCTCTCTCCCATGCCTCTATATAAAAATAGTTTTTTCTGTATTGACACCACCATGTTCCATGTAACAATAATCATTGTGTATTTAATAAATATTAGTAGACATTTATAATGTGTCCAAGGGCTACCGAGAGACTGTCTCTCATCTCAGAAACCTTAAATTCTTATCACTATTATACACATGTCCCCCAGCCATTTTTGTGCTTCTGATTTTTTTGATTTTTTTGATTTTTAGATCTGATATTTTAAAAAGGTGGTTGTGAAACATACATCATACTTCTTTGCTCTAAGGATTATTCACTTTCTAATCTGAACAATGTTTTATGTTAAAAGCATAGAGAGAATTTATTCAAGCCAAGAACTGCTTATTCAGCCTCATGACAAGAAAAGAATAAATCAGACATGCATTATCAGAACATAACCACAGTACTCCAATTGAAGACCAAAAAACCTTACTAAAAGGCAAGCAAAATGCCTTATGACTGTTATGCAAAACCTAAAACCACACAAAGAGAAAAAGTCTAGGAGAAAATATGCCAAATAATAATAGTGGCTGTTTTTTGAAGGTGGGTCCATGGAAAAATTATTTCTACTTTCCAAAGGATATGTATATATATAAAATGCATGACTGTTATGCAAAACCAAAAACCATACAGAGAAAAATGCTAGAAGAAAATATGCCAAATACTAATTATACACACACACACACACACATATATGGATGCATACATATAAACTATTCTAATAACTATTTTAAAGGGTTAATTTAAAAGGTAGGAAAATGTTTTTTATGTTGCATTTTTAACAATTCCTGAATTTTGAAAAGTATCTTGCTCTAGGATATTAACAGAATATATTAAATTATGAAAAATTTAAAAATTACCTTTAGGTTTACAACAAACTATGTGTTCAGTTCTAAACAGCTAATATAGCTTTAAACCTAGATGAATTATTTTTCTCTTTCTGCCTAGTGAATGATGCATTTAAGCATTTCCAGACATGATACCTTCTCCTCAATATTATCCTGTTTTACAGAACAGCTCGCTTTTTTCTCACCTCCTGACAAATAAACCTAACATGGTTGGCTGACTGAGCATCATATGTTCAAGTCCCTGCAGACACTTAAATCTTTAAATATAGCTGCCTTATTCTCAGTGCTGTGGTCTTGCCCTCTTTCTCCTGCTTCTTTCAGGGAATCTTGACCCCACTGGTGACTCTTGAGAACATGAGTCCAGATGTCAAAGTTGGGGACAAAAGCAGTATCATAGAGTAAATGGCCCTGCCGATACTGCGTCCTTTGGTCTGACAACTGACTTCCAGAATGGCCAGATCAGCATTATCAAGCTCTCACCTGCATACCCATTGCAGTGATGAAGAATCGGTGGGTAGATGCAGAGGCAATGAGAAGTGGGGGAAAGCTAGTCAGGATGGAAAGAGGCAGCTGCGCATGGCCCGTGGGGACATTGCTCCATTCTAAGTTCAGAAAGACCCTATCAACAGGCTGGGGTCTAGGAAGGTTCTAGGAAACAGTCAGCAGAATGCGTGCTTCAATCAAGATCCAAAACAGCTAAAATCTGAATACACAAGTGCACATGAGTTCCTAATAGGACCAGTTCTTAATGGTTGGTCTCTAGACTAGGAGACCAAAATGAAACTCCAAAGTAAAGGATAGGTAGAAAATCTTGTTGAAGGAATATCCTGAACATTAGAAGAATAAAATGCCCCTGCAGTAATCAAATATAAGAAGTGCATGAACATGATCAGTAAGTTATAATAAAGGTGGATTGGCATAACTTAGAAAGGTGTTACAACCATGAGTTCTACAACTGACTTGGACCCTGTCCTCCTCTTGCACAGACCTCTCATTCCATCTAACAGATATGCCTTTCTTCATCAAGGGTGTTTGCTAGGGCTGTGACCTTGACAATAACAACCAACATGTTACAGGGGGCAGAGCTGACAGAATGCCTTCTGAAACTTGGACAGTTATTTGTTGCCCTTTCAAGAGGTCACATCATTGCCCTCAGTAAATGGACATCCATATCTAAGAATGAGATTGCTCATCGGTCTTATAAAAAAAAAAAGGGTGGGTGGGTAATAATAAAATGCTTAATATTTTATCAGCAACTAAATGGTTATTCAAATTTGTTAGAATGACTTAAGTTACTCCAGGTATAGCATGTTACTTATATAAAGCAAAGAAGGAAACATCAATTTTCCGTAGGGTGATCTACTGGGTGTATCGGAGTGACCAACTTGGTCAGTGGCAACTAAATAGACATTGAACTCACCTGAACTTGGGTTTGAATTATTATTCCAACACTGATCAGCTGGTGACCTTGGGGAAATTATTTCAGTTGTCTGGGCCTTCATCGTTTTGTATAGGAAATAGAGATAATAATATCAGTAACCATCTCATGAGATTGTGAAGAAGTAGGATACGCAAAATAAACAATTATCAGTATGGCCTGAACTATGACCCACCAGAACACTCAATGGTATCAATACTGGTATAGCTGTATTGGGGTATACTGGCAAAAGGGCCACCCCAGTGGCTAAGATCAGTGATAAATGTTAGCTATTATTATTCTGTTTCTTATTTGTGTTTTTATTTTTCTTTCTATGGTGAATATGAAGAATTTTCATACCCCCCCCCAAATGTTTTTAAATATTACGTTAATGTAACTATTTAGAAGAAATAATTATGGAGAATCAAGAAAACACTGGAGAGAGAAAAAAAAAAGAGGGAACATAACTTCTCTTTACTTGAGCTAAGGATTAGGCACCTTCAGAGAACAAGACTTTGAGCCCCACTCTGGCTGCTTTCATCCATAACTTAAGAAACATTCTTGATCCCTCTTAGAACATTCCATTTGCAAACCCCTTCACGGTAGGCATGGTGCCATCCCTCCCAAGCATAGCAGCAATCATGACAGCTGTAATAAAATGACTCAAGATACAAAATCTGAGCTCTGCCACTAACGAGTGATGTGACCTTGGGCAAGGGAGCCTTCACATTTGTATTTATGAAGTAAGGAAAAGAGCACCCATTCCAGCTTCCAATGGATCAGCAGTGGCTCAAATGAGAAACAGTCCTTTGGAAAGCACATGTGGTATGTAGGGCCAGGGCGGTCTGATTTCAACGATGATGCCTTGGGATGAGCCCCAGCAAATACGTGGGTGCCAAAGCTACCAGCTACTGGGTTTCAATTAAGACGCCCTGGCCAAGCGGAGCAGGTCAGAGGGAGGCAGAAGGTTCATGGGGTTGCAGAGTGGTATTTAGCAAGCCATAGACCTGCATCTGCCAGGGAAAATCACTCTCCCTTACTTACCATTTGCTTGCATCAGGGACAAAGGCCTCAGCACCCTGGAAACAGAAATCTTAAGGTCTTTAAAAGCAGGAAGAGGGCAGGAGATAGAAGGCAATGGAGAGCATGTTCTCGTCTTGGCAAAATGGTGAAGTGGGCCACGTTTATAGGCAGTGTCTTTTTCACCTTTCCTTTCTGACATCACCCCTATTGCTGTTGTTTTCCTGAAACTGCAAACCCACACTGGAGGATCAGAGCCTCCTTGTGGGACCTGCTGATTGGCTTGTGCACCCAACCCCTGCTCCACAGGCAAGAACCTACTGAGGCCCCACCTGTCCAGGAAATGACTCATGTTGCAAAACCTACAGGACCTCCCCCAACATCTGAGAATTAGAAGTCCTCCTATTCCATCCTAGTCCTTCCTACCTGGAGTTAGTCGTTAACAAATAAACTAACACACAAGAAATTGTTAATGAGCCACATGCTGTTATAGATCATCCTTAAAAAAATGTTTTCTTGAGATATAATTGGCATAACAGTTTATTAGTAGGTCATCCTTTAGTAGCCTAATTTTTAAAGAAAATTCTGAAGACGATCATAATCCAGTATTCCCCAAAGTGTCCTAACAAGAGAATTTAGTGGACATCTTTGGTTCTTATTAAATTTCAGCTCTGTCCCTCACTAGCTGAGTGACCATGGGCAAGTGACTTAACCTCTCTGTGTCCTTTTTGTCATTTACAATAGGGATGATAATGGTAACTACCTCACAGGCTTGGTGTGAAGATGAATGAGTTTATATAAGTAGTTAGAACAGTGCCTACCACACGGTGTAAGTATTATTTCTTACTCAGGTATTTCATGGCTGGTAACACTCCTTATCTACACTATGCACCACCTACCCCTTCCAGAAAGAACAGCATAGATAACACATCTAAATTCCTGATGGCCCTTGCTCTAACAGTTACCCCTTCTGTCTTTTGTATCTTCAAAATCTCTCTCCACTGTGACAATTCAGTCTGTAAACGCTCTCAAATGCTTCCTTAAAAAAAAAAAAAGGCGCTTCCTTTGAACTTGTTTCCCAGGTAGGTAAGGTCCTTTGTCTTCTGCCAACCTCTCACCGTGTTTACCACTCCTCTGACCTCAATATCTCTTTTCCTACAACCATTTCTCCCTTGTTTCTGCTTCAATATAGCTCCTTCTTTCCAGTTCTATATACGTGCATCAAGAGCACCTCCCTCATCACCCATTTTACCTCTGAACTTGCTAATAGGGATTTGCTTCCCCATTGCATCAGGATGCCTTTACTACTTGCCAAACCCTCAGGCATTTCCCAGCACACACACTGCTGGCTGGCTTTGTGCAGCAGAGAAGCTGACACTCCACCCAGAAATGGTTCGAATTGCTTCAAGGGGCCTCCTCTCATCCTCCAAACACCACAGCTGCCTGGCAGGCATGCTCTTTTCCCACAAGGAGATGGCTCTCCTTTGCTCACCTCTCCTCTTGCCTTAGATATGTGTGCAGACGGGCGTGAGAAGTCCATGTGACCCAGTGGGAGAAAGGCATTCTAGGTGGGAAGTACAGCATAAAGATGACCAATTCCAGGTGAATGGAGAGCCCAGCAAACTGCCAGAGATCGCTGGGCTCCAGGAATATTGGGGAAGAGGTGGGAAATCAGCCTGCAACAGGAAGGCGGAGACATTCTGGGAAGGGCCTGTTGCTAAGAAGTTTGAACTTGATTATATTGGCAGTGGAGAGCCCCTGCAGAGATGAACACAATTATGTGTCTGCCACACCCTATTACTAACCATCCAATCCCAAACCCAATCTCTTTTTCCTTATCAAATAGTTCTCACATCTTTTCTGGTTATCTTACGAAGGCTTCCTATGGTAGTTTTTTCTCAGTCTCTCAGTCTTTCCAAACTTTCCCTAGCCTTAATTCACTCTTAAAAATAAAATCTTAATAAAGCCTTCTCCCAGGAAGTGTGGAGCAGTGGCAGGTCCACGGTTGGCGGCCCAGGAGGCCCCCTGGTTGAGAAACAGCAGAGCCCTACGCAGCCTACCCTGTGCATGTCTGTGCCTTTTATTCCTGGGATACACTTACACTCTGAGCCTTGAATCTCTGCCTCAACCCTAAGGCCCATGAGGGGAAGTACCTGGCCTTGGCTTCTTTTCAGTCACTCAGTGCTAGTCACAGTGCTTAGTATCACCGGTGCACAGTGAATCATGATTATCCCAATCAAACCGAAACGCATGCTCATCTGTGAGGGGCCATCAAGTGGATCTGGAAAACAAGAGCAGCAATAACAAAAACCCAGTGACCTGGGGCTCCTTACACAGAGAGAAGCAACATTGGAGAGCATCAATATCAAGATTAACGCCTTGTCAGAGATTTAATCCAAAAACCTGAAAAATTTTTTTCCTTTTGTAGAGCCCAATTAAGCGAAGTTTTTCTTCATTATAAGTCTTTGGGGTTTTTTCCCTTAAATTACCAACATTTCCAATAGCTAGCTAGTAAAGTAGAACCAAACCACCAAACTCGAACAAAACCAGAAAGCAACACAGGACAGGGAAAAAGCAAGGACCCTGGAAGATGGCAAAGTCGGCAAGAAGGCCCAGGTTCACCACAAATTAGCTGTGTGGCCTTGGGACAATTCCTTATCTTCTTTGAAACTACAACTTCTCAGCTTTTGGGTGGGGAAACCACCTATGGCGCTGCGCTGCCTTACGAAAACTAACGTGTAGAGAGCAAGTATGGAGAGGCTGGCTCAAAGTAGGCAAAACATAAGGGTAGTTCTCAGTTCACTCAACAAAAAGCCGCATGCCTTCTATAGGCCAGACATGGGTGTGATGTATCAGAGAATAAAAAAGTCCATGTTTGTTCTCATGGAGCTCATCTTACTCATCCTTAGCCCCTGTGAGAACAGAATGAAAGCCCTAGTACTTTCCCCATGAAAAACACACATAATGCCCCTATGTGAGTTGTACCAACAGTTGTAAGGGGAACAAGGATCCCATGAAACCTTCAGTTTCCTCTTGCGATCTTAGTTTAAGAACCCTGCCCCATACCAGTGTCTACTGAGTATGTTGATTAAGAGTGACTAAGGGTGCACGTTTCTGATTAACGAAAAAGCACCAGACAGGGGAGGAAAGTAGGATGCTATCAAGTACCCCAGAAGAATCTCATCATTAATTTTTTGTCTATGCTTTTGGTGCTCCATCCATAAACTCATTGCCAAATCAGATGTCATGAAGATTTTCTCCAATGATAAACTGGATTTCTTCACAATTAAGAACTTTTTGTGCATTATAGGATATCTCAAGAAGGCAAAAAGACAACCTACTGGAAGAAGATATTGTCTGATAAGGGATTAAGATCCAGGCTATATAAAGACATACTGGCGGATGGCAGGTTAGCTCAGATCTGAGTGCTAGCCTCGAAATCGTGAGGTCCAGCCAGTTAGGTTCCTGACTCCAGCCCAGGGTTCGGGCCTCCTATGTGGGAGGCCTTGGGTTCAATTTCCACAACATGCTGCCCCACATCTACCTGAGTGGAATGAAACCATGTCACAGCTGATGATGTACAACTATGGAGACTGTTCTGGGTCACCCCTGCCCCCTCTTCTTTCTCTGTCTGTCTCTGTCTCTCTCTAACCTTCTCTCAAACAATAAAATTAATCTTAAAAAAAAATAAAAAGAATCTCGTCCTTAAGGAATCACTACCGAAGCTGAGCTCCGCCTCCAGCACACCCGCTTTCCCAAGTGGACCCCCCATATTATAGGACCATAATCAAACACCATAAGAACCTAGCACACATGAGGTTCTCAAGAAATATGTGTGAATATAAACAAAGGATATTCCACTTCTAAGCTACAGGAAGTCCACGCTATCCCCACACAAATTTTTTAGATGACTTTCCCATTCAATGTCAGCCTCACAGTTTATTTAGGCAGAAATATTAAATCACCAGATTGTTTAAAAAAACAAAAACTACGTTTTCTTAGCAGGAGTTCAGGCATCAGAAAGTGCTGACACTCGAGATGGAGGGGGAAGAAGAGGCCAGGGGTTACAGGTCTGTTTCTGGGCTCCTGGCTGCTTTCTCCTTCACCTATAAACCACGGGGCATGGAGGGGACAGGAAGAAACTCCACACAGGGTCAACTGCAAAGGACATCTACTGAAGCCTGGTTCATCACATCACATCTTCACCTGCACACGCACCTTCTCAAAACAAAACAAACAAACAAAACCTCTGAGCTGACATTTTACCACCCCCAACATTAAATGGTTAATTCCATCACCTATCTAGGAAATCAGCAGCAATTCCAAATGCAAATAGTCCATCCCATGGTCTCACAGACCAGCAGGAAATCCTAGTGTGTCCACACCCAAACCCTGCTTTCAAGTCTGTCTTTAGCCTTTGGAAGCCATTGCAAAAGCTGCTGTGAGGCCCTCTACCCAACTTGTGGCCAAACAAAACATGGTATGGCAGGTGAACCGAGCACCACTCCCACTGTACACATGGGGACAGCGCGAATGAACCACCCAGTTCTCAGTCAGAATCGCACAGGCCTGCCCAACAAACCTGGCCCCAGCCAGCCTCAAAAATTAGGTCACACAAGAAACCTAGTCAAGTAATCTTTCCTTAAGGCTTTGCAAAATGAAGTCCATAATTTCCCCCCTGGAAGGTTAAGACAGATTCCTCTCAAGGACAGGTAAGTTGCACCCCCATCCCCACTCTAAGCTCACCTTCTGTGGCCTCCCCAGACCGTCTTCCCTTTCCTGTCTTCATGCTCTTAATTCTCTCCAAATGCAAGCCCTCTCTCACCTGTCCTGCTCAACTTATCTGTTTCCCTACCACCACTACCACAATAATAAAAAAATGAATACCTAGAACTTGATGACGAATTCTGGTATTTATTGTAGAAGGGAATGTAACAGCTTTCTTCTGGGTGCAAAATCAGCAGCATCACTAGCTCATATCCTTCCCTGAAGTCCTGACTCACCCAGAAACCAGTGTATTTGTTACAGCTAACATGCACAGTCTCTTCTAATGCAGCTCAAGAAACCCACTTCTGCAAAACTATTACCCTCTAATCCCATCCAACCACCTGCAGAGTCACCATTAATTAATTCTTTCATTCTTTGGAGGTCCTCATGACCAGCAGATGATTAATACAGAGGGAAAAAATCCAAAATGGAGGAAAATATGTGTGAGACATAGTAAGTCTGGAAGACAGTTAGGCTGTTTATCAATAAGTTAAAACAGCTAATATCCAAAGTATATAAAGAATTCATACAACTTTACAGCAACAACAAAAAACAAATAATCCAATTTAAAAATGGGCAGGGGACCTGAACAAACACTTCTCCCAAGAAGACATAAAAATGACCAACAGATATATGAAAAAATGCTCCACTTCACTAGCTATAAGGGAAATAAAAAATTAAAACCACAATGAGATATCAACTCACACCAGTTAGAATGGCTATCATCAATACAAATAAGTGTTGGAGAGGCTGTGGGGGAAAAAAATGAACCCTCGTACACTGCTGGTGGGAATGCAAATTGGTACAGCTACAACAGAAAACAGTATGGAGGTTCCTCAAAAAATTAATAGTTACCAGATGACCCAGCAATTCCTCTTCTGGGTATCTACCTCTGAAATATTTTTTCTGCAAAGATATATGTACCCGCTACGTTCACTGCAGCATTACTGACAGTGGCCAAGACATGGAAGCAACCAAAGTGTCCTTTGATAGATGACTGGATAAAGATGTGGTACATAGACACAATGGAATACTATTCGGCCATATGAAAGGATGAAATACAGTCATTGCGACAACATGGACGGATCTTGAGATCACACGCTAAGTGAAATAAGTAAGATAGAAAAACTCAAGAACCAGATGACCTCACTCCTATGTGGGATATAAAACAGAAAGCAACAAAGGAACAATATAAGCATACAAAAAAACAGAAACTCATGCACACAGACAAAAATTTAGTGGTAACCAGAGGGTAAGGGAGGAGGGTGGGAGGGGGTCAAATATATGGTGATGGAAAGAGAACTGAATCTAGTTGGTGAGCACACAGTACAATACACAGAAGATGCATTATAGATGTATTATATAATCTTGCTAACCGATGTCACCCCAACAAATTTAATAAAAAATTTTTAACGTTAAAATACTATATGACTCAAAAAAATCACACTCCCAATTATTTATACAAGAGAAATAAACTTGTAGTCACATAAAAACCTGAATGTAACTGTTTACAGTGGGTTATTCATAATGACCAAGAACTGGGAACAATCCCAATAAACTTCAGTTGGTGAATAGATAAACTGTGGCACATCCATTCAAAGTGATACAATGAAAAGGACTCAACTAATAATACATGCAACACTATGGATGAATCCTAACTGCGGTACTCTAAGTGAAAGAAGCTAGACTCAAACTGCACCATAGACTATGATATCACATACATTACATTCTGGAAAACGCAACAACATAGGGACAGAATTCAAAATAGTGGTTGTTGGAGCTGTGAATACAGTGAAGGGGCATAAAAAAACTTTTGGGGACGTAGGAATTGAACTTGATTGTGGTGGTGGTTACAAAACTGAATATATTGTACATGTTTGTTAAAACATAACTAGACAAAGAGAATACTACTGTATGTAAATTAACCCAAATTTAAAATTTTTAAAAATACTAATATAGAACAAAGAGAGAATATATGAAATAAGATTCAAGTTTCAAAATCAATAGTCTAATTGAATGGTATTTTACCCTGAAAAGAGAAAGTTTATTTTATCTCCTATTTGACCACAACTAGACAATTATAAATGTGTTAATTCTTAGAACAAAAACAAAACCCATTTATTTGCTATATAAATTCTGCAAAAAGATTTATGTCAGCAGGACAAAACATTTTTCATTTCACATTTGACTTTTTATAGCCCATTTATAAAGATCATTTTCCCCCAAATGTTTCAGGGTATCACTTTTTACGAAACACTGCATTTAACTCTTAAGATGGTCTAGTGCCTATCAAGTTAGCATCTTAGGTCAATTTCCTCTACTGGTCGGTTTCTGGCCTAATTCAGCCAGATCTTCACTGGGTCATGGCTGTATGATTCCACCAGTTTTCCCCTGTCATTTTCATAGAGTCCAGGAAATGTTTCCCCTTTTGAAAGAGCTGACATTTCTCTTTACAACCAAGTTACATATATATCTTACTGCATATTTGGGTGCTTAACAGACCATCAGAGAAAGCCCAGCCTACAAAATTGTGGGTGCCACGTATAGAGTACATTTTTGGAGAGGACAATTTATTTAAGAGACGAGTCCTTATGAATATACTCACCTTATAACTTTTACTTTCCTGTTACCTCAAAACTGCACAGGATCAGATCATTATTAATAAATCAAATAATACATTGAAAAGTGAGGATCCTCATATTTTACCAATTATATTTTGTTGGGTTTATGCGAACTCTGAGAACCTCCATTCCTTCATTGAGCATCTACTATATGATACACTGTATCACCACGCGCCATAAAAACTAGATACTTTCCACAGTGTGGCAGGAAGATAAGGAGCCAGACAGTGTCATCACCACTGTTTTCTAACTACTAAGTGTTTACCGAGCAACTAACGAAATGGGTCCTAAGAGCTCTGCGATCCTAATATAATAACCCTCTCAACACATGTATGAGCTCATTACTATTACTACTCCCACTTGATAGATGGGCAAAGGAGTCTCTGAGCTGTTGAGTGACTTGTCCAGGCTAACACAGCACGTCCTTGGCAGCGCTGGTGTTTCACACCCAGTCTGGCTGCAAACCTTGGACATTTAAACACAGCAAGGGGAGCGCTGTGGACTCCACATGGTGACGTGAGCAGGCCTGAGCTATCCTGTGTCCCCACTTTCCAAGTCAGCTGCAGCTCTAAGGATCACACCCCGTCACCAGTTTACAAACCACTGAAGACTGATGTTCTATCCAGAAAAATCTCCAAACACCTTCCTTAGCAGCAAGTGACACCGAGAAGGAAAGAAACTGAACTGACCACCTGGGTCCTCCCAGTCCCAGCACCCCTGGAAAAAAAGGCTGCTGAAGGCAGGGAGGCAGCCACCCCTGGCACCCGAGAGCTGCCGCCCCTTGGCACCCTTCCCATGGGGAATGGAGCTGCATACGCAGCTTCTTGCACCCACTTTAGAAAACTCAGACTAAATATAGCCCCGTGAGCGCTGATGGGCCAGCTCAGAGCTGCTGGTGCTGCTACATTCCACTTTGGAAACCTGGGGAGGAATCAGCTGGATTTACAGGGGAGCAGCTTCCTTTCTCACTCCTGTGGTTTCAAAAGGACCCTCTATGCAAGATCCAACTGCGCTGTGGGGTGTGCTGAAGGTTTGGCCAGGTAGGTAACAGAGCCTGCAGGAAAAGGAATGGACCAAACGTGACTTTGCAGCATCGTCGTTCCCTTTCCAACAACGGGACTTGGGGGAAAACATCCATTAGACAGAACATGTTGTACATACACCATGGTTTTATGTCCTTGCCCTGAATCCCCACCCATCAATATCCAACTAGAAGCTGGATATCAGTTAGGCTTTGTCTGTCCAGCTCGGAGCTCAATGCTCCACTTGTTCTCGGACCTCCCACATTATGTCGCTTGGGCCTTTATTTAGCACTTAATATCATCCCTTCGAATCTGCTTCTGTCTCCATCATCAGAGTGGGGTGGGGGGAGCAGAGTGGGCTAAGCTCCCTCCTCTATTCGATTTCTCCCAAGTCTGGTAGACTTTCTTCAAAACAGGCGCGACTCCCCTGCTTATCAACGGAAAATGCAAAGCCTGCCTGAACGCCTGTGGGAGTCTGCAGTTTCCCCCCTCTGTTTCCAAAGTAATTAAATGCGCATCAGACACTCCCTAGAGTTCAAATCCCAGCTTCAGATTCCTGGCTGCCCCTCCTGTAACAGGACAGCACAGCACCTACGGTGACTCAGTGTCCCAGAACAGAGCTACACAAAGGTCCCAAACAAGCCCCTCTAATGAGCCCCCCACCCCCGTTTCCTCTGGCTGAGTACAGCAGGACCAACCAGGAGAAAAGTGTGGGCCCAAGGGGATACGGGAGGGCTGACCCAGACAGGGCAACAGCAGGACTAGACAGAAGCCCTGCCCAAACAGGATGAGAGGTTCCAAGGAAGGGAGGGAGTGGCAGGAAACAGGCCATAGCGAGTTTGGAGGCCCCACTCCTGGCTCAGTCACCAGACAGAAATTCTCAGCGATGGGCCTCTAGTCACCACCCGAAAGCAGTGATTCATAGACACTGCTGCAACGGGAACTCATGGGCTGGAGAGCGAAATAAAGAGTAGAAAAAGCGGAAATAAATAAATAAATAAATAAGGATCTTTGGTGATATGTGCCATGATGGAGAATAGGGTAGCAGTTGGTTGAATAATAACAGAACGACACAGCACAGTTAAGTAAGTACCTGTTAGTGACACCTGTCCACAGTGCCATTGCTTTTGCAATATTTACTCTGTAGATGAAACAGTTGGAAGTTCTCCGTAGCGCTAGAAGGGGGATAGGTGGTAATTAGAAGCACCTATAATCCTACCGTAATTTCTTTTCTTGTTTTCCTTCCTTCCATTCTCCCTCCCTCTGTCCCTTTCTTTCTCTCCTTCCTTCTTTCCTTCCTTCATTTGTTCCTTCCTTCCTTCCTTTGTTCCTCCCCCTCTCTCTTTCCCTTTCCTTCCTTCCTTCCACAAGCTTTATACAGGGTCTACCATGGGCCAGGCCTAAGACACCGTGGCTGCCCTCAGAAAGCACCCCCCTAAAGAGGTACCTATGCATGATGGAGTTAGAAAAATCACAGGTGTGCTAGCAACAAGGCGGCCGCCTCCCTCCTTGCTTCCTGTGTGATCCAAGGGGAGATCCATGCAAATGACACTTCTGGTCTCTCTTCACTCTCATGGGTTCTTTCCGGAAGAGAAGACCATGGTTGGCATGCAAGTCTGTGAAAGGGAGCAAAGCATAGGTGGCCCAGGCATCCCGCCTTCCGTTAGGTCCCACCTGCGTGCCGTGGGAGCCCTGCTTCCCACGGGCTGTCAGTGGTGAAGAGTCAGGCACTCCTGAGAGGGTAGGTAAGCTCACTGGCGGGGTGTAATGCGAGCCAGTCCACTTCGTTGTCCAATCCCCAGCTAGGCCAAAAATAACGCATGTGGCCTTGGAATAAAGATGACGTTTTGATCTCCCATGGTGACTCTCTGTGACTCAGTTCTGAACTGACGCAGGGGACAGAAGCCGCATTTCCAGCTGCTTCTCTTTGCTAGTGTTTATCTGGTTTAGACCTTCCTCCCCCCCAGCTGCTGTTATTATTAGCTGTTCTTGCAATATTTTGGTGATGGGCAGTTTTTTGTTTTGTTTTTGTTTGTTTGTTTTTACTCTTTTACGGGAGAAAAACTAGAATCTGAGCACTGAATGACTCATCAAAGGCCATTGGATAAGCCCATTTGTGCACTTAGGATGGAAAATTCAGATTCCCTCACATAGATGTCATTTAGAGCACATAGCGTTCCACTTGAAATCTTCAGGGGTGGGGAATGCTGAATATTGAAATTCACTTTTCTGTCACATAAGAGGGGCTATTCTGTTAGATGTGGAATAGAAACACCATGTACAATATTCATCCCTACTTACACAGCTACGAGGACAACGCAAGGAGAACAGGGGACAAGGAACGCCCTTCTCCTGCTTGGGGGCATGTCTACTTCATTCATGAAACAGTTACTGTGGTCCTCCAAGTGCTAGGCACCAATCTTAGAATAAAGAGATGACTACAACACAGTCCCTATGAAGCCACTTGTTTCGTCTCCCTGTTTAACACAGCAACCCACTCCATCAGTAAACAATACCTCAATGCACTCAACTGTCCATGGAGAATGTATTACCCTGTGGCTTTTGCTGCAACCTCCTCCTCAGCAGTTCTAGTTCTCCAGCTATTTGGGGTACTTTATTATAATACAATGATTTTTTTTTTAAGGCAATGGATGCCAACATAAGCCCAATCCGAATGCAGACCATTGCATGTTCTATGGCTGCAAAGCACAACTCTAAGTTGTCCAGCTGCCCATAAGTGTAAAACATTAGCCAGGTAAGGGAATAGGAAGAGGATGTTGTCATTCAATTCAGAGAAGAAAGCATAAATCAGGGTAGCTATAAAACAGTAAACAGAAGGGAATCCCTTTTTCCATCTTAAACTCAAAGCTACCAGTTCAGCAAAAATGAATGAGCTCCCTACTTGCTCTTCACAGTTTCACAAGTTCAGGCGTACTTTACAAAACAGGTTACACGTCGCAAGAACCTTCTAATTTGACACTAATTAGAAAAGGCACGATACAAAACACGTGCAAATAGCATGGTTTCGTTATTAACGAAAAAGAGATGGGAGCAGAGATAACATTTACTGAGGATCCAAGTTCCAGGCCCCTTTCTGAGTCAGCCCTTTCCTTTCTTTAACCTCACAACTTTTCTGGAAAGTAAATAGTGATGTACCCCTCCCCCACATGCAGAACTTAAAGCTCAGATGTTCAGTAACATGTATTATATTTCCTATTCCAGTTCCTCTAGCAAAACCCCTTATTCTCTGAATCAGTGTTTCTCAATGAGCTTGGGGACACGGGTCATTAGTTACTTGGTACCGGGAACTACACTTGGGATGACCACACTCTGAGGGATGGCTAGTATCCCCCGGCTCATGAGCACAAAAATACCAACAGCAGCTCCGGGTAGCAGTCCCTACATTTCCCAAACCTGACTGAGGAGGATAATTTCCTCTCAGATAAGAACCTCTGCTCTAAAAGAGTCTTTGAGTATCAGGGCAAAAGACTGAAGAGAGGGGCACATCCTTTAAAAGCCATGCCCCCATGGCCGTCTTCAAATCTCTCAAAAGTATGTTATTTCATGCCATTTGGACTCCCAAGAAAGCCCCATGCACCCTCATGGAGTTTGGTACAAAAGCTCCATGCATTTATTTCCCATGCACCCCAAGAGCATTTACTGAGGACCAGTTATGGTCCAGATACCACGCTATTGGCTGGGAATATAAAAGCAAAGAGTGCATGTGTCCAGGCGTCCTAAAGTGAGAGACGGATTAAGTGCAATGTTGGTACAGATGTATGCACAAGTGCTAGCTACAGAAGCTTAGCTAGCAGAAGACACCTCCCATAGACAGGGCAGAATGCTGGGAAGGAAGAGGGAAGGGACAGGTTCCCAGAGGAAGTGACATTTTTCTTGAGCCTTGAAAGACTAAATCAGAGTAGCCAGCAAGGGCCCAGTCTGGGCAGAGAACACTGCCTTGCAAAATCCAGAGAGAGGAATCATATTTGCAGCCAAAGTTTAAATGACTTCCTTCATTCTTCAAGCAGAGACTTCATTAGGATCAAACTCCGGATCTCCTGTTTAGTAGAATGGCATTTTAGTCACTAGAAAATAAGCTCTCCCTCCACAGTCCATGTACTTTTCTTCCAAAGCCCTTGTTTTGCAAGGTGTAAGAACTCATCCGACAAGAAATATGACTAATTCTGAACTTCTTCCAGTGAGCAGGAAATGGTTTGAAGTATATTGTGGACTGACAACCAGTGGGAGTGTCCCTAACTGGGGACACAGAAAAGCAGGGAAGAAAAGAGGTGATAATGTCATCAGAGAAGTGAGGAAGCAGGATGTCAGTAGATGAACTTACCTGTGACCTCAAGCTCAGGATAAACATTATCTTTTTTGTTGTTGTTCTTCCTTAATCTGAAGTCTTATCTCACTTACCATCAACTATAACATACAGAAAGCCAGACTCTCACCCTATTACATTTGCATAGGAAACTTAGTAAAGTCTTTGCTTATCTGTTTTTCAAAGCCATATATGTTATATAATTTAAAAAGCAAATATAGGGAAAGCTGGGATGGCTCTGCGGGTTAAGCACTGGCTTTGACGTCCCGGGGATCGAGGGTCAAATCCAGGCCACGGCCCATGTGGACCCACATGCTGAACTGGGGTGTGCCCCCAGTTCAGTTCTTGCCGGGACCTATGTGGGAGGCTCCTCGCCCAGTTCCTGCCTCGCGCCCACCTGTGGAGTGAAACTATATGGAAAACTAATGCTGTCAACTACGGAGACTGCTCTGGACCCTCCCCCTTCTCTCTGTCTCTGTCAAAATCAATCAAAGAAATCTTTTTTTTTAAAAAAAGCAAATATATGTATCAATATATTAGATGTAGAGAGATAACTAGAAGTGGCCAGCTGGGTTCTCTGAACCTGAGATCGCTCAAAGCCAATCATTACCTGAGTTAATGGGCACTGGGCACAGGTGTTGGGCTGTTGCTACTTCAGGTTAATTATGAAGTGCAAGATTGGTTTAGTTTCTTTCACCTGGGCAGGGAGAGGAGCGCAAGAAGCAAGCAAGTCCTTGTGGTTTTCTTGCTTCCAGCCTACAAGGAACAGGCTCATTTCCTCTTGGCAGGAAGCCTGAAGCAACTGGCAGGCATGCCCTCTAGTTCCTACCCCCAGCCCCTTCCCCTCTGACCTGAGCCACACTCAGGAACCTTAATCCTGGAGGTGAACTAGGCTCCGCTTTAGACCCATGATCATCTCATCTTATCCTGCAGGCCCAGGTGAACCACGAATTTGACATCACAACCATGTCTAGTCCACATATCCCCCACCCCACCCCCCCAACTACACTGAACAAGAAAGCCTGTGTTCCCCGGTAAGAGAATCTGAAAATGAAAAGTCAGGATCCCTCGCAAACCACCTGTCCCAGCTCTCACCCAGGAAGTTCACAGGAGGCAGGGTTGTTGAGCCCAAACTGCAAAGCCAAAGGCCAACATTAGACCAGGAAAGAGGAAGGTGGTCTTCAAAGAAAAGAATTCGCCCCAAATCGAATCGGCTGGTTGTCCTTTTTATCCCCTGGTGGATTCCACTTCGTTTCGGTGAACTTTGCGAACCCCGGGGAGGGATGTCTAAACGGACAAGTGAATGGGCGCTTCCCCCTCGGGGCACCCCTGCTGCCGCCCCTGCCCCGTGCACACGGCCCCCGACCCCATCGCAGTCCGTGCGTCCTGATGCACCTGCCCAGGGTCTTCTCCCACGTGCAGGGGCCCCCCAGCCCGGGGGTCAGCCAGCCGGCCCTGGCGGGAGCGGGCAGCCAAGGGGGCATCTCGGAGCTGAGACCTCATGCCTGCCTCTCCGGCTTTCCCCCCATTTCCATCGTTTCACATTAGGGGCACCCTTAGCCTGCAGCCCCCAAGACTTGCGCACCTACGTGTCTTTGCAAAGCAGCCGAATGAAGCGCTGATTGGCCTTCGGTGGCTCAGGTGAGTGCCAAGAGGTGTAGGAGACGTGGGCCCACTCGCCACCACCCCCTTTCCTCCCCACGGTCCCCGAGATTCACCAGGGATGAGTGTAGTGGGTGCGCGGGTTAAGAGGGAGCTTAAAATGCCCAAGCGTCCCTTACCTTCCACAGCCATTCTCTCAGAGCTCCCCTAACGCATGCATAATTCTCTTGGCCGAGGGACTCCTCCTGCCCCGCGATCCCCGCCCCCTTCCTCGCGCTTTTGCCTAAATATTCTGCGCTCATCTGCTCCAGGACCAACCTGCCGCGGTCACGCAAAGCGAGGCTGCCGGCTCCCAGCTCTGCGCACGGCAGCCTGGGAAGTGTAGTTCTCTCCCTTGGCTCCCACCCATCAAAGCACCCCGAGTCCTCCGAGGGGCGAGCCCCACCCTCCTTAGACGGATGGCAGCTGCAGCTCCCGCTGGCCCACGCAGGGCGATACCTCCTAGGGGGGGTTCTGTAAGCGAACCTGGGGACCCGGGAGGTGGCAGGGACTACATGTCCCAAGATGCTCTGCGCTGGGTTTCGTTCTGCACTTAAGAGTCCAGACCCGTGATTGAGATCTTCCCTTCAATGAGAAGGGGGAAAGCACCTGGCCAGGGTCTTGTGCGGGGCAGGAGGCAGCGGGGTTTGTGGCGTGGTTTTCTGGCCTCCTTGGCTACCTATTCATTGAGATCGGAGCCACCAGTGGGCTGCGGCTGTGCGCCTGGGCCAGAGAGCCGCGCTGCACGGGGAGCTGTTGAAAATTGTCCCTTTGTACGCCCAGGGATGTGAGGGGTTCAGGTGAACCCCGGCAAGTGACAGCGCTGGTCCTCCACGTGGCTCAGATGGCTTAACACTTAACATAAGGGTGGGAGGAGGGGCTTAAGTAAACATCCCGAACAGGCATCATCCCTAAGGGGTAATTGGGAGCAAAATCTAGGCACAGGGTTCCACCTGAGGACGTAGGATGATGGAAGCCTGTCGGGCTTCCAAGCCAGGAAGCTTTCAGCTTGTCTGCCCTGGAACCTGTGGGGCCTGATAATGAACAGCACCTATTAGAATTAGTGCTCTTTCAACTTTTGAACCTGTGTCCTAACTCCAGGTGCTGGGAAACAAGAGAGTCTCATGAGGAGCAATAGCATTCCAGAACTGGTAAATACAGATAGAAGTAAAATTTCTTCCCTTGCCCCCCAATTTCCCCTGCATATGGAAATACTGACATAGTTATGGATGGCAGAGGTGAGAGAATGGCTTTGGGAACAAAACTGACTTGGGACTGCTGCAAGACTTTGAAAGACCTTGAACTTGGAAATGCACATGGGACCACTTCCATCCAGCTCCCAGCATTTAGCCCCAACCCCGATATATATTAAAAAACAAACAACTCTGGAAAATAAGGAAGTACAAAGATCTGATTGTTCCCATTATCATGACTACTTAGATTTTCTTTGTCTGTCTTGCTCAAACTTTTATTTCATTTATTTTTACAAACAATTTTGTTTCTCGGTGTACATGTGCACACCTACTTTTCTTAAGTACGTATGTGCTTAGTCTTCCTGTTGAGTAATAAGTCTGTGTTGGGTCCTTTAAAGAGACCTGTGTGCACCCATTAAACATCCTTGGCAATAACTTTAACTTTGAATCCACAGAGCTGTGTTCAAATCAATCCCAATTCTTCCAGCCTTGGTAAACAGAGACCTGTTCAGTAAGATACAGTTGCCACGGGCAAAATAATTTTTCCAACCACATATACAACCAACCATTCCCAGATCTGGGAGGAACTGAAATCTAAGCACTTCTTTCTGCCTTTCAAGTGTGTGCAATCACCAAATCCTTCATTTTCCTAGATTGAATGAATGGAAAAGAAAGTCATGGGAAGGCAGCAATGGCAATAGTTCTCAACCTTGTCTGTGCATCAGCCTTTTGGAAACGTAACATTGCTAAGCCCCACCTGCGTCTCACAGAATCAGGGTAGGGACACTTAAGTTTTAAAAACCCATAGGCTGTGGGAGGCTCTGGCCCAGTTCCTGCCCTGCGCAGCCCTGAGCCCACCTGTGGAGTGAAACTATATGGAAAACTAATGTCTGCTATGGAGACTGCTCTGGGCCCTCCCCCTTCTCTCTGTCTCTCTCTGTCTCTGTTTCTCTCTGTCAAAAATCAATATAATAAATCTTTAAAAAACAAATAAACAAACAAAAACCCCCATAGGTGATTCTAATCTGCAGAGAGGATGAAAACCATTGGTTTGTTTGCTTTCAAGCTTTTAAAGATCGTTGTGATAGTAAAATGTAAGAGTCACTGAAATTTTTTTTTAATTTAAAAACCTCATTTCAGTTGAAGTCTTTAAAATCTGTCCCCACTGATATGCATTCCAGTTTGAATTTCATTTTTGTATAAATGTAAATTAGATGTGAAGGAAATATTAGCTTAACCATATGAAATAGCCAATATTTAACTTTTTTTAACCTTTCAATGGAGCAATTTTATGTGGTTCAACCTAATGAAGGATAAAGTGGCATTTAAGAAGAAGTTTTCAAGTCTGGTTGAATATTGGAATCAGCTTTGAAAAAAAAAAAAAAGTTTCCACTAGAATGGCCAAAAGAAAGAAAATACCAACTCTTGGCAAGTTTATAGAGCAGTAAGGACTCATATCCACTTGTACTGCTGATGCTGTGCAAACTGATACAACCACTATGGAAAACTACTTGGCTTCTTAAGCTGAATATACATGTATGTTTATCCTGTGACCCAGAAATTCCATCCCCAGATGTATACCAAACAGATGTGCATAAACATCCCCAGAAGATACACACACATAAAGTATCCAGCCATGTAACAATTCTCATTATATTGACAATGGCTGGATATCTGGATATTTCCCAGAGAGCTCTCATATATATATGCTGTCCAGAAAAAATCCAGCTATAAATGCCTCTATTTTTCATAGTACATGACTGGATACTTTCCAATAGCCCTCATGTATAGTAATGTTCATGGCTGCATTATTTGAAAAACTACAAATGAAGAGGCCAAATGTTCATCAACAGTAGCTTCCATAAATGAATTGTGGTGCTAAGCAAATGATCTTCTATAGAGCAGGGCTCAGAAAACTATGGTCCATGGGCCAAATATAGCCCACTGCCTATTTTTGTATGTGCCATAAGCTAAATACAGTTTTTACCATTTTAAATGGTTGAGGAAATATCAAAAGAAGAAGAATATTTTGTTATACATGAAAATTATAAAGAAGTACCTATGGGGATCCTGGGATAGCTCAACAGTTGAGGACTTGCCTTGCAACCTGAAGATCCAGGGATTGAATCCCCACCCAGACCCGTGCAAACCCACATGCTGAACTTTGGTACATAACTGTTAACCACCAGGATAGTGGTAAAAGTTCTTGCTTCTTATAAGGAGGCCTGCAGTTCATTCTGCCCCGTGTGGCCCCACATCCACCTGTGTGGAATAAAGATATATCAAAAAACTAATGATACATACGGTAACTATGGAGACTGCTCTGGGCCCTCCCCCCTTCTCTTTGTCTCTCTCTGTCTCTCTCACCTTCTCTTAAAAACAAAATACACCTTTTTTTAAAAAGCACCTACATATGTTGTGGTACTTGAAAATTATAAAGAAGTGCCTATATAATATCCTCAATTTTGTTTGGATATTTTGTTTTGGTCTGCAAAACTCAAAATATTTCCAATCTGACCCTTCATAGCAAAAGCATTTCTCAAACTCTAATATAAAGTAATGAAAATGAATGAATTACAACTGCATACAGCAACAAGGTTGAGCAATTTGCATTAGTTATCTCTGGTAACAAATAACCCCCAAAATGTAGTGATTTAAACTCATATCCATTTATTAGCTCACGTTATATGGGATAGAAATTAGGGTGCAGCTGCAATGACCATTCTACCCCAGGGTCTTTTACAGGCTGTGATCCAGGTACTGGTTGGGCCCAAGTCATCTGCAGGTTCAGTGGGAAAGGATCCAAGCTCACATGGTTGTTGGCAGATTTCAGTTCCTCACTGTCTGTCTGTTGGGTGGAGGGCCGAGTTTCTGCCTGGCGGTTGGCCGGAGGCCCAGTACTTTGTCACAAGACCCTCCCCAACATGGCAGCCTGCTCCACACATGCAAGCTAAGAAGGCAGAAGAATCTGTTAGCGTGATGGGAGTCACAACCTTTGGTAACCTAATCATGGAAATGCCATCCTTCAATGTTGCCACATTTTATCAGTTATATGCAAGTTATTCACGAGGTAGAGGATTAGACGAGGCCATGAACAACTGAAAGTGGGGGTTAATTGGGGTCATTTTAGAGGTTGCCTATCATAACACATGATCGGCATGCCGAACAAAAAACAAGAACAAACAAACAAAAAGCCAGACAGAAAGAAATACATATGATGTGATTTCGTTTCTATAAAGTTCAAAAACTAGAAAAAACAAATCTATAGCATTGGAAATAAAAATATTGGTTCCTACTAGTATGGAGGTAAAAAAAAAGGGGGGAGGGAGGATAGTTAGTTACTGGAAGGAAGCCCCATGATGGTATCTGGGGTCCTGAAGGTATTGTGATTTTTGAGCTGCATGTTGTTTATACATGTGTGTAATTTTTGTGAAAATGTATTGAGTTGTGTATGTGTGATTTGTGGAAGTTTGTGTGTGTGTGATACTCCAATGAAAAGTTTAAGAAAGGTATATATGCTTAGATTCAATTAAATATGATAAATGGCCCATTTATCAGCCACTTTGGTTATTTATGCCTTCTCTTCCTTTGCCACAGCAAAGTGACAGTTCCATTCCGCTCCCTTTAAATAGTGTATTTGGTGGACCTACTATGGGCCAGGTGCTGGTATAAGTGCTTGTGATAGATGGTAGGCTGAAATTTTAGAATTGGTCCTTAGGATTCCCTCCCATAATCCACTGAACCTTTGAATGTGATGAGACATTCCTCCTATGATTGAATCCTGTAATAAGGCACAAGTTGACCTTAAGTAGGAAGATTATTCAGGTGGGCCAAACCCTAATCAATCAAGAAGGAATTTTCTCCAGGTGATAGCAAAGAGAAACTCAGATCCTAGGCGTGAAACAGACTCAACACACCAGTTATTCCTTTGAAGATAGATGGGGCCACAGGCGGCCTCTGGCAGACAGCCAGCAAGGAAAAACAGACCTCAGTCCTATCACTAGTAGGAACTAGATTCTTCTAACAGCCTGGAAATGGATTCTTCCTCCAGACGCTTCAGATAAGAGCCCCACCCACCTGACACCTTGACTTGGGCCTTGTAAAAGCTGAACAGAGAACACAGGTGTGTCCACCCAGCCTTCTAAGCTTCAAAACTGAGCTAATAAACCAGTATTGTTTTGAGCTGCCACGTTTGCTTATTTTCTTGTGTTAATTCATTTAATTTGTTATGCAGCAATAGAAACTAATACAGGAGGCATCCTCTACGAAGCACACAGGTATCCTGGCCCTATTTTTGTGGGTGGAGACAGGTCGTTTAAAACATAATCATCTGAATGATACTAATGCTGACAAAGTCAATCAGAATCTCTGAACAGAGGACTCCCACCCCCAACATTTCTTTTTTCTTTTTTCAAGTACTTGAGGACCTTTTAATCGTTCGCTTCTGCTGAGAAAACTTGTTACAGGGAGAGAGGCCACAATGCCTGGGTAAGAAGAGGAGACATGTTCTACATCCCCCTGTTACATGCACTATTAACCTGTCTCTAAGTCTTGTCACCTTCTTGAACACACCTAGTCAATGTAGGCTTCCTCTCCACTCCCTCTGTTCCCAAACAGGAAGAATCAGACCCATGTTTCCTTTAAATAGTGTGGGTGCCTCCACTGGTTCCACAGAGACAGGGATGGACCCTGGGTAAGGTGACCAGACGTCCCGCTTTTGGCGGGACAGTCTCAATTTTTAACACCCCCCCCCCCCCCCAGTCAATGGTGTCCCGCTTTACCAATGTTAAAATCTGGTCCCCTTAACCCTGTGTTTTGTTCTCCTGTGACATTCCAGCCACTGGTACTGTATCGGTCATGCCATAAATACTTAACACATTACGTGTTTGCAAATAATGACCAATGGGAGCAGGGCACGCATGCACTACCTAATCACCACCAGGTCTACATTTTCCCCCAATACAATTGCCAGTTAATGTCTTGTTTGTGTTTATCTTAATGTTCCGTCAGTCTTAGAAGGAGATGTTTTTATATCTGGAGTCAATTCAAAAATAACTTAAGAGACAAGTTCATCTAAGACCTCTCCCTTGACAGTTAAAGCAGAAAAAAGTTTTGCTGAGGTCATTCCCTGACACAACAGTGTTTAGAACCCAGGTTCAGGATGCAGCTTCTATTTTTTGGAGAGAAGGCGTGATTCTGTTGCTCTAGGCTTGGTTGGGTTTGGTGGCTCAGATTTAAAGTTGAAGAGGCTGGGACTGCTCTGCTTCTCACTGCAGGTTTGTGTGTAGATAGAGGTGGCTCTGGCTGGGACCAAAGTGGCAGCAGCTGCCTGGGGGAAGCCGTTCTCATGGTAAATGGCAAAGGAGCAAGAGGGCCAAGGAAGCAGGCAAGACTTCTAAGTTCTGGCTCAGAACTGGGGCACAATCACTCATCTCGGTGTCATTTGTCAAAGAAAGTCACATAACCAGTCTCAAAGTCAAGGACATATACTCCCCATGAAGAAGCCATAGCAAGGATGTGAATTGAGCTAATTTCTCCCTTTTCACAGGACTGTGCATTTGCCTTCTGTGGTTGCTATAATGAAGTATCACAAGACAGGTGGCTGAAAACAACAGAAGTTTGTTCTTTCACGGTTCTAGAGACTAGAAGTCTAAAGTCAAGGTGTTGGCAGGCCCATACTTTCTCTGAAGGCTTAAGGGGCAAATTCTATCTTGTATGTTCCTAGCTTCTAGTGGTTGCTGGCAATCCTTAGAGTTCCTCGGCTTGTAGCTCACCATTGTGATATCTGCCTTTCTCATCACACGGTCTTCTTCCTCATGTGTATGTCTCTGAATCTCTTCTGCTTATAAAGACACCACTTATTAGATTTAAGGCCCACACTAATCCGGTATGACTTTACCTTAATTTGATTACCTCAGCAAGACCCTATTTCCAAATAAACTCACAAGGATCTGGCATTAGGAATTCAATATGCAGCAGGCTGTCCATCAACTAGCACTCTAAAGCAACTTGCAAAAAGAAATCCAGAGAAACACTGCTACATTTATTTGGCATGAGTGTCTCTTTACTGAGAGTCTAACGTATCTATTTTAAGGATGCAATTTAACCCACAACAGACCAGAATCCTATACCATCTTTTATAAACAAGAGCAGTTATTTTCAAAGTGTGGGTCCTGACCCCGCAGTGTGAGCATCACCTGTTAGAAGTAGAGCGGGTTTTAACCAGTTCACTGAGGATTCAGAAGACATATAATCCTAAGGGATCCAGGCTCCACTTGCCTCACAGCTCAGTGGAATTGATAAAGCGTGGTTCTTTCTTTTTTTTTTTTTTAATTTTTTTTTAAAGATTTATTTTTATTGTTTTTGACAGAGAGAGAGAGAGAGAGAGAGAGATACAGAGACAGAGAGAAGCGGGAGGGCCCCGAACAGTCTCCATAGTTGCACATCATTGGTTTTTCCACATAGTTTCATTCCACAGGTGGGCATGGGGCTGCACAGGGCAGGAACTGGGCCGGGGTCTCACCCCAGTGAGAACTGAGCTGGGGGCACTCCCCAGTTCAGCATATGGGTCGGCATGGGCCGGGGCCAGGATTCGATCCTCGGTCCCCGGAGCTGCAAAGTGAGCGCCTAACCCACTGAGCCATCCCGGCTTCCCCATGGTTCTTACATACAGAAGTCATCACAGTGAATTTACGTTTCCTGAGAAATAGGAGGGGTCATCATGGCTCGCTCCCATGAACCACACTCTGCAGAATCAAAGAGGAAACGTAGGCAAGGTGCTTTGCATAGCTTTCAGTAAATTTGTGGAAATGGTTCTTACCAAAGACCTATGGTTGACTCCACAGTTCTGTCTTCTACTAGCTGTGGGGAGTGGGAAGGGCAAATGATCCTTGGACACCCCCAACCCCCATTGGCTGTAGATGCAGAACCAAGAAAGAAAATGTGACACAACTGAATATAGCATTTAAAGCATGGGACATAGGAACTCTAACACACAACTAAATTTAACAAAAGGGGAGGGATCAGTGCTTAGATAGGGTTAGATTCTCAAGTAAAGTATACAAATAGGAATGGGCAGCATTGTGCCTGAAAATGCTTTATGTAACCCCTTAAAAGATAGGACATGTAATTTTATGTGTACAATCCTGGTGAGTAATTTCCTCACCCACCAAAATTAGAGAATATAAAGGAAAGACTACAAGGAAAAACAATGTATATTGAAAACAGTCTGCCTTTAAAATAATCTAATTCCTAGTTCTGAATGGGGGATGGTTAAACAGTTTTGGGTTTTTGTTTTGTTTTTTTAGACTCTAATACCTTAGTATGCTTTTTCAGTTGTGTAAGGATTCAATGAGGTAATTAAAGCTCCATCTTAGAGTAGATGTAGGTCTCTAAAGAAATGGAAGTTTGTTCAAATGATTTAACCTATCTACATGAATCAAACACTTGTCAAGTGGTTACAATTTGCCAGAAAGTCTTCTAAATGCTTTAAAAATGCACAGGCATTCTGGCTCTGAAGGCCATGTGTTTAACCACTATGCTATACTGCCTTTCTACTTTTCCACATTTTCTTTTGGAGAGAGGCAGGCCAAGGTCAAAGCACAGAGCTGGAGACACAAATATCAGGTGTGGGCTGGAAGGAGCCCCACCCCATGCCTCTCTCCTCCAAGGGCCGGTGAGTGATAGGGATGAAACCCTGCAGCCTTTTTCTTTTCAGGAAGCTCTGAGCTTTCTTATGTTCCCAGGGGCAGAAACAACGGCATATTGTGTTGTCACAAAAGAAAAGGATGGAGGTGAGCCTTTAAGATCAAAGATAAGAAAGGTCCATCAGTTGTCAGAAAATGAGAGTCCAGGGAATTCATGTCACCGGGAGCCCCATCAAAGGCACTGCAGGTGCTAAGGACAGATTCCTGCCCTCATAAACCTGAAGGCATGATGGAGGGCTCAATCCTCATGTCTGCCAAACTCAAAGAAGGTAAAGAGAAAGGGGACGTAGACGATGATTTAGGCCGCACCTGGGAGAGCCAGAATCCGGCATAGCCACTCTCTGCCCTGGGAGATAAGGAGAGCGAGAGCCAAGTGCAGTTGCCTTCTTGCTTTCTAGGGCCGACGGTACTTGTTAGAGGAAAAATCTGCAATGAAAGGTATTTCTGTGAAGTCTGGTTTAATTCAAGGAAATTCAGATCTTGGCGGCATGGGGGAAATGACCAGGCAATTGCTGCCCCATTGGTGTAGATGCTAATGGGGTAGTATCTATCTGTTAGATGTCTTAAGAAGTGATGCAGTATATATTTGTTAAGGTGATTTCTGCCTTCCTCATACAACCCTTCTGTGGACCCTTGGGGGTCCTTTGTTTACATCCCCTGAGCTGGTCTCAGGAAACAAACACCCCCACCACCACAAAAACAACAACAATAACAACAAAACCAGCCATAGAGCTTCCCTGAAGCCCTGGCTCCATATGGCGCTGCCTTCTGTGTGCTGTATGTGTTGCTAATTCTGATTTCCAGGCACAGTAATAGAGTAGAAGTACCCTGACCCCTGGAAGCATGTAAATCTGTGTTTGAAATCTGCCTTTTACCACATACCAGCTGGGTGGACTGAAATACAGTAGGTAACATCTCTGGCCTTGGTTTCCTCATCTATAAAATGGATCAAACTATATCCCCCCTTTTAAGGATACATTATCAATCTGTCTAGCAAAGAAACCCAAATGCACAGTGGCTTAAAAAATAAACATTTACCATGTCATACAATATCTGAGGTTCAGGGATTCTGAGAATAGAGGAGCTGGGTGGTTCTGGCTCAGGGTCTCAGGAGGCTACTGTCAATACACTGGCCAGGGCTGCCCTCATTGGAAGCCTTGCTCAACAATTATTCTCTTGACTCTCCTTTGCCTCCTTTAGCCACTGTCCTCATTCTAACTCTGATAAAGACTGAGATGGAAACATTGTAGCGGTCTCTTAACAATGCTCACATCTTCAATCATTCTTACCTCCGTCTACCTCCATATTATCTTGTATCCCATGACCACATAGATCCTCAAGAAGGTCCTCTTTGGTGATGTAAACCCTACTGTTTAATTAAAACCCTTCAATTGCCTGTGTCACAGTCCTTATCAGAAGGACCATATATATTAGTATATATCAAAGGATAGCTTTTTTTTTTTTAATTGTTAAATTTATTAGAGTGACTTTGCTTAGTCAAAATGACATAGGTTCCAGGTGTGCAATTCTACAATGCATCATCTATATGTTGCATTATGTGTTCATTGCCCAGAGTTAGTTCTCCTTGAAGGATAGCTTTTGGTGAATCCAGTCTTACAAGAAATTAAATAGTTCCCTTGGCTATTTCCTGAAGACTTTGGCATGCTAACAGATGATGTGAATCTTCCTGAGGTTTACTTCTCTTGGGCTTACAGTGAGCACCTATTTCAGGTCAGGAAACTCTCTTGAGTTGCCCTTTTAAAAGCTGTATCTCTTCCCTGGTACTTCTCATTTAGCGATGAGCCCTTACTACACAGTTCCTTAACAGGACAGTCCAGAGAGCTATTCCTCAACAGGCTGTTACTCTATTTCTCCTTTACTGCCTGACCCTCAGCCTCCCGGGAGTCACCACTTCAGAGTGTAAGATATGTATGTGCATGTATACATATGTGTAGATGTAACTTTCTTTACTGAAGGACTGGGTAATTTTAAAAGGGAATTAGTCCACAAAGGATTTTTAGGGCATAGAACTACTTCATAGGATGCCATACTATTACATGCATGTCATTATGCATTTGTCCAAATCCAAAGAATTTATAACACCAAGAGTGAATCCTAATGTAAACCATGGACTTCAAGTGATTGTAATGTGCCTGTACGTCCATCAGTTATAACACATGTATCACTCTGATGGGGAATGTGGATAATGTAGGAGGCTGTGCATATGTGGGGACACTGGGTATATGGGAACTTTCTGAACCTTCTGCTCAATATTGCTGTGAGCCTAAATCTTCTCTAAGATAGTCTACTTAAAAAGAGAAAAATATAAAGCCAGTACTAATTATAACTTCTTCAGGCTCCAAAGGTGTGTGTGTGGTATGTGTGCATATGGGGTGACTAAGAAGTCAACCCTTCACTAGAGGGGTCCTTTATGACCACATCCCCAGTTTCTAATCCAACTTTCCTCTCTTGATTTTGCCTCTATATCCTAATATGCTTTATATTCTAGACTTCTTCATTGAAATTCCATTCATAGGCTGGACAACCCCAACTCCTACCCATTGGATTTTTCCAGGACCCAGTTGTGATTCCCCTGATGAAGCCATCTCATCAAGTCCAAGTCATTGAGTCCAGAATAGCATCCTGGGGCTTGTATTTGGACAGTCAGTGATTTCTTCTGCTAACCTACAGGGCTATAGAATGGTACACGGAGAGGGAGGGGGCTTGGTGATCCAGATCCCACAGCATCACTCAGGTGGTCCTGCACCCTCCAAGTCAGGTCTCTAGTTTGGTGGTTTTCCGAAAGATGCTCCTTTAAAAAAGCCATTTAGATCTGTGACAATAGCACAGAGCTTGGTCTAAAGTTATTCTAACACATGGGGAGAACACCATCCTTCTAAACCCTAATGAAAAGCAAAGTGCTTTCTAACTGCTTTGTAATTTGCCATATAACTTTTTCTCCCTTTGATGGCAGTATATTTCATGAATGTGCAGAGTCAATATCATTCCTTTGATGCTTTTAGCTTGTATCACTGTGTATCTGATGGATAAAGAAAGGAGCCTTCTGCCTCCAGAAGACCGCTCCTTCATCAAGAGAACGTTTGAGGGGATGCTGGGATAGCTCAGTGGTTGAGCACTTGCCTCACAAGCAGGAGGTCCCGGGTTCAATTCCCAGCTCCGGCCCATGCAACCTCATATGCTGAACAGCGGCACACTTGGCTTGGCAGTGAAAGTTCTCACCTCCCATGTGGGAGGCCCCCAGTTTGTTGCTCTGTGCAGCCCTACACCCACCTGTTGGGAATGAAACTATGTCAAAACTAATTATGTACAACTGTGGAGATGGATCTGCCCCCACCCCCTTCTCTCTCTCTCTCCTTCTTTAAAACAATAAAATAAATAAATGAATAAAAAAAAAGAGAAATAAAATATTTGAAGAATCATTTATGCAAGTCGGGAGTCAGGCCCTGTACTGGGCACTAGAGGTGGTAACATGAATCATACAAGTTTCCTGCTTTGAGAGTTGGCTTAAAACAGGGGTTCCCAATCTTTTTATACCCTAGGGCACATTCTAAAATATCGGTAGGGCGGTGGGCACCAGCTATTTCTAAGGATATTTATTATTGAACAAGAATAAAAAATAATAAACAAAAATAATTTGAAAATAATAAATTTATTGTACAAATTATATACACACAAAGAAACATATATACAAAACGTAATACAAAGTAAATAAAAAACACACGTATAATAAAATCATTTAAAAAAACATAAAAGAAAACATAAAAAAAAACCAATCTGTCAGTGTGATCTTTGGCATTGCATTTCATTGGCCAGTGCCTTGTAATTAGGAGAGTATGACAACAACCCTGTTAGCAAACAATTATTAAGATGCTCATCAGTAAGTCGAGATCTATATCGTGATTTTATTAAATTCATATTTGAAAACAAAGATTCGCATAAATACATTGACCCGAAAAATGATTTGATTTTATATGCTGCTTTTTTTAAAAATGGGAAACTTTCTTTGTCGACTATGTTCCATAAGTCCTCTGATGTTAAGGATTTTAGCAAAATATCGTTCTTAAGGTTCAAAATTTCTAACTCTAGTTCTTCTGCTTTCCCTTCAACAAGGTCTGCAATACATGCGGCTAGTTCTACTACATTTATTTGGCAAGTAAAAGGATTGATACAGAAGGAGACAATTGGCTCGATATTTGTAAACTGCAGAAATCTCTCTTCAAACTGTTTTTGAAGCACTTGCAGGGTCTCATACATGTCAATAATGACACGTTTAATTCATTGTTACCTAGCATTTTCCTCATATATGGGAAGTGCACGAGACACTTGATATGCAGATGTGATATCAACAAAGTCAATTTCGCTTTCAATGCGCTTACAGAGCTTATCATTTCAGCTATATTTTTGTCTTTTCCCTGCAACTCCAAATGGAAAGAATCTAATTTTTTCATGGTGTCAGCAAGAAAACCCAAATCCACCAGCCAGCAAGAGTCTGTTAGTTCATCCTAATTTTCATTTTG
>PVKE010001501.1:47012-98860 GCA_004027555.1 Craseonycteris thonglongyai
GGCCTTGAAAAGTCGGTGTTGCAATGGAGCTGCTCGAATAGAGTTGATTATCTTTGTGACTATTTTCATAACATGTTCAAAGGGCAGTATTTTACAACACAAAGCTTCCTGATGGATAATACAGTGGTAGGACATAAAGTTTGAAAATGATTCATCTTTCCTGCAAAGGGCAATACATCCTTTGTTTTTACCAACCATTACTGGTGCCCCATCGGTAGTTATCGCAGACAACTTATGCAAAGGCATGTTTATCGACCTGGCGCATGTTCTGAAAGTTTTATAAATATCCTCACCTCTCGTCTGTCCTTTCATTGGTCATATTTGCAACAGCTCTTCTTTTACTGTGAAGTTACTAAATACCATTCTCACCATAACTGCGAACTGTGCGGTGTCTGATCTATCTGTTGACTCGTCCAATTGCAGAGAGAAGCAGTCACATATTTCCAAGTCAGTCTTTAACTGAGTTTGCAAGTCTTTTGAATTTGCTTGTATTCTTCTTGTGACTGTGTTATTTGAAAACTGTAGGTCTTGTATCACCGACATAATCTCACGCTTGTTAGAATATTCCTCAAACAAACAATCGGCAGCAGTCAGAAATGCTTCTTTTAACAATTCACCATCCTGGAAAGGTTTTTTCTTCTTTGCGAGCATGTGAGAACTTTTGAAAGAAGCAATGGTTGCCTTTTTAGATTTTTCCACATGTCTAGTGAAAACAGTCTGTTGAGTAGTTCAACTTCATTTTAGTTGATTTATTTTTTTCTTTCTTACTTCAGATTTAAGTGGATAATTCGTATCAAAAGTGGTATGACCTGTCTGAAAGAGACGTTCAACATTATGTTTTTTCAGCACTGCAATACTACTGCCACACAACAGGCAAACGCATTTACCTTTTAAATGAATGAAACAATATGATTCCTCCCAGTCTGTGTTAAAATTATAGGTTCGTTTTCTCTTATTTGGTCCACTCATTTTAGGACTAAAAAAATAAAAATAGTTATAGAACTACAATATCATATCAAATTGCCACCATAATAATAGATTATCTACCTCGCATTTAGTTCATTTAAAATCGAATATATCCAAACCCTGTGATCCTAGCTAACCGTCACGACCCGATCAGTCCAGCAACCGCAATCAGAATGGCAACGTGGCGTCTCCCGGTGGGGGGAGGAGAGTGTAAAGAGCGCAGCGGCTACACAAGACGCGACATGGACAAAGGCGAAAGCTAGGGACACACTTATACATACGATATCGCAAACATACCAACGAATATAATAAACCTGTGTAGATACTCAAACAGTATTTTTAAATTCTAACAAATGTATAAAAATAAATGATAGTTTTACTTAGTGTTTATGAAACACTTCTGATGCCGTCAAATAATGGCGGGTGCACACAAATCGGGCCGCAGGCGCCATGGCGCCCGTGGGCATGTGGTTGGGAATCCCTGGCTTAAAAGATACTTATTCATTCCTTTGTTTGTGTATCAAGTTCTTTCTGAGTGTCTACTCTGTGCCAGGTACTCTAATGGGTGGTGGCGAGTGCTTTAGACTGGATTCCCCAGAAATAAACTCTAAGACTAAGAATTTTGAATGGTGTGCAGAAGGTTTTTGGAGAATATTCTGAGGAGGGACAAGTGACAGAAGGTGAGGACAGCAGGATGGGGCAGGGGGAGAAGCAGGCACTCAGGGTGGATGCAGCTGAGGCCTCACCCAGCCATCCTAGGAGCTCTGGAGCTGAAATAACCCTTCAGAGGTATTCCCAAGAGGCAGCAAGGCCAGGCCTTAGTATGGTCATGTCACCGGGTCATTGATAGTCCAGAATCCCTGAGAAGGGGTTTCACCCTGGGCAAAGCAGCTTTGTAGCTGAGGGGCATAGCTTTGAGCCATCAGCAGTCAATATCCCCAGGAGCTGGGAGATGTGGAGAAATCTGTGTGAGAACCAACAACACCCACTCTTGGGATAAAGCCCTTGGGGAATTGACCATCTGATGAGGCATAGCAGCACACAGGTAAACGTGAGCAGGTGGCGCTTGCTGTGAAAACACAGAGCAGGAGCATCTAGCCCATCTTAGGGGTCCTCAGAAAGATTCCCAAAGGAGGCAATGACAATGACGACATAAGGAATTGGGCATGTGAAGACAAGGGGTGTGGAAGCTGAAAGAGAAGAGTCTTTTGGTAAAGGGGACACCATGTGCAGAGGGTGACAGCGTGGCCTGGGGGAGCTTGTGGAGTTAGGAATGGCTGCAGGGGAAACAGTGCATGAAGCGTGGTGGAACGTGGAGTGAGAAGGGGCGGAGCGTGAGGGCCTAAACCTGGAGCTGACAGAGCTGGGATGCTGGGCCCAGGGGATTCTTATCCTGATCGTCCTGATGGTCACAGTTTCCAGCAGGGAGTTACCTGACAAAATATGCACTTCAGGGAGACCCTTCTGGCTGCCTTACAGAGAAAGGAATCAGATAAAAGAGCAACATAGGGGCCCCTACGAGGGACCTGGAGGCGGCTGGTTGTTAGTTTCTAGTGAGAAATGGCAGTGACTTGAAATGGAGGTGTGTCGGGTGGGATGGAGAGACGTGGATGGATTCTGGAGATGTTAGGGCAACATCCCTAAGACTTGACTGATCAGATATGGGTCTTTAGGGACAAAGAAGAATCAGCTTCAGATTTGTCTTTGAGCCAGAGCAGGCCGGCAGGAGTATGAAGGATGGATCTAAAAGAGTGTCCAGGGGAAGCCGGGATGGCTCAGTGGGTTAGGCACTCACTTTGCAGCCCTGGGGACCGAGGATTGAATCCCGGCCCCGGCCCATGCGGAACCATATGCTGAGCTGGGGAGTTCCCCCAGTTCAGTTCTCACCAGGGTGAGAGACCCCAGCCCAGTTCCTGCCCTGTGCAGCCCCGCGCCCACCTGTGGGATGAAACTATGTGGAAAAACCAATGATGTGCAACTATGGAGACTGTTCTGGGCCCTCCCGCTTCTCTCTGTCTCTGACTCTGTCTCTCTCTCTCTCTCTCTCTTTCTCTCTGTCAAAAACAATAAATAAATCTTTAAAAAAAAAAATTTTTTTTTAAATAAAAGAGTGTCCAACTGAGACAAGGGACCCAACTAGAAGCATGACATGCAATGTCTATTTGTACAGGGGTCCATTCAGAAGAAACAAATGAATGTTTATGGCCATACTCGTTTCATCCAAATAAAAATATTGCAGAATCCTATGAAAATTATCTCTGTCTATCTATCTATCTATCTATCTATCTATCTATCTATCTATCTATCTACCTACCTATCTATCATCTATCTGTTACTACTCAAATTACCTTTGTTAGGAGAATGTCAGTGAGAAAATTGACCTTGCATTTAGCCAATTAAATATTAATATCCTGGCCACATTTAGACATAGCCAAACACAGAGGCAGCTGGTCATTTTTTGGTTCCTATCTGTATAGCGCTTTGGAGCTTACAAAGAGCATTCTACAGTAGAGGTATCCAACCTTTTGGTTTCCCTGGGCCACACTGGAAGAAGAATAGTCTTAGGCCACACATAAAGTACACTAACACTAATGATAGCTGATATACTAAAAAAAAATAAAAAATCGCAAAACAAAATCTCATAATGTTTTAAAAAGTTTACAAATTTGTCTTGGGCTGCATTCAAATCGATCCTGGGCCACAGGTTGGACAGGCTTGCTCTAGTCTAGAGCATGCTCGTTTTTAACCTGAGGTGACCCTGCAGGTAAGAATTATTACATTTCCAATGTACAGAAGCAGAAACAGAGGCTCAGAGATGTGGAATGACTTCGCATCCTAGTGGCACAGTTGAGACTAGAATGTTTGTTCTATTCAGTGAATTTCCAGAGGTCACAGCCACTGTCTGCCGGGTGTCACACAGAGACGGGATCAGGGTGCACACTCCCTGCTTCCTTCAGTGGCCTGGGCCTGTCTCTATGTTCTTCGTAGGGTTGTTGGTCAGCTTAGAAGCAGAGAAACCGAGATGGGCAGGGAATGCTTTGTTACAAGGGAGCCCTGACACTGCCTGTTTCGCCTGAAGGAGCCGGCCACCTGAGATTCTCACCATCTAATGGCTTTCAGGCCACTTCTAGGGGCTCCATCTTGGGCTATCCTATCAGACAAACTTTGGCTTCAGTGTAATTGGAGTGTGGGAGCTGAGTGAGGAAGAGGTGGTTTCTCCAGAGGTGAATGTCCCAAAACCTTCCAAGCAGGTTGAACTTGGTTTCTGGGTGGTATATTACAGCCAAATGAACTAAATGTAGCTAAAAAGAAAAGCTCCCCACACCCCCACACCCCCAATCAGTGATACTGAAACCTCCAGGGTCAGATGACTCTGCCCATAACTAGAGCAGGGGTGAGGACTGGAAGACAGGGGAGGGGAGGGGTCTATCCTGAAACTGCCCCTTCAGGCTTCCAGTGTCAGGTTGCCAAGTGTAATGAGAAGGGAGCTTGTTTCATAATTTGGCAATTTAGAAACAAAGAATATAATTAAATATGATTATGGATAAATTTGAAGTCAATTTTCTCAATATAAGCACACAGGTACAATCACACACTCCTCAGATATACTCATTAGTCTCTTCACAAGCACTTTGTAGTCATTTTAACCCCCTCAGCTTTATTGAGGTGTAATTGATGTGTAACATTGTGCAGGTTTAAAGTGTACAATGTGTTCATTTGATTTTTTCTTTTTTTCAAAATGATGACCATCATAGCATTAACTAACACTTCCATCACATCACATAATTACCATTCTTGTGTGTGTGGTAAGAACATTTCAGATTTACTCTCTTAGTACCTATCCAGTTGCCCATTTCATGATGGGTGATTTACACAAACATGTGATATGACAATGCACCTGCCCACACAGCACTGAATGTTCAGCAGTTTTTAACCAAAAACAGCATAACCCCCATTCCCCACGCTCCTTATTTACCCAATCTCACCTCTAGCAACTTTTTTGTTTGTCTGTTTCACTGGACGAAAGAAATCCTCAAAGGGAAATGTTTTGCCGATGTGGAAGAAGTAAAACAAAAAATGGCAGAAGCACCAAAACGCATCACAATCGATGATTTCAAAGACTGTTTCGAGCAGTGGGGAAAAAACATTTCGATGGGTGTATTGCATCAAACGGAGGGTACATTGAAGGTGACTGAAATTTAAACATGTAAGAATAAACGCACTTTTTTAATACATAAATTTTGGTTTTGGGGGGCTCCTCTTTGATATTCCTTTGTGTATGTACAAGTGCTGTCTGGAAGAATATCCAGCCATAAATGCCTCTATTTTTCATAGTACATGGCTGGATACTTTCCGTACAGCTCTCGTATACCCTACATCTTTATCCACCCATCTGTGCGTGGACACGCACTTTGTTTCTGTGTCTTGGATATTGTAAGTAATGTTGTGATGGACACAGGAAAATACTTTTAAAAGCACTTTGTCATCTTCCTTACCACCTTTTCCTCTGAAGCCCACCTCATCCTGAGCTGCCCTATTTACTTCTAGAGTTCCACGGTATTATCTCTGAAATAACCACCAAGTTGAGCCGGAAAGTACCCTTGGTATTATAAATACTGGCTATAGAGAGTCCCAGAATGCCTCCAATTTCAGTTGCAAGAGTAATAGTAATCATGTAAACAACTACCATTTGTTAAATGTTTGCTATTAACCATCAGTGAGCTGGGTGCTTTATACATACGCAGTGATGGGTTGGGATTCAATTATATTGCAATATACGGGTTTAGTGATGTTTATACCAATAGTTTAGCCATCACCATACCTTTTCTTCTTTTACTGCCTTTCTCTGGTTCTTTGAATTATAAATTCTGCACAGGACTCCAAATGCTGATGTTGCACCATTATTTGCACCCTCTGTGAAGCATGGACGAGGCCTCTTCTTACACTTTTACACTTTTCACACAAGTGCATCCAAGTGCATTGCGCTCGGGTTTGTTTTTTGCCTGCTGCTCCTGCATCTCCCTCGAATCTTCTCCAAGGAAGTTCCTCATGCCTAGTAATCCTCCGGTTCTCTGTCACATTCCTATTGGTATAAGCACATTTTCACAAAACTCTCAACCAAGAAGCCGCCTCCTAGGGCTGTGGAAGAGAGAAGACAGGCTGTGGATGACATATCGTTCCCAGCACGACCCAACCCCCCCCTCCCACTCTTCTCCTTAGGCGTCTGCAGCACCATAATAGGAATAATTCTGGGGAAGCTGGGATGGCTCAGCGGGTTAAGCACTCACTTTGTAGCCCCGGAGCCCAAGGATCGAATCCTGACTCCGACCCAGGCTCCCCACATGCTGAATTGGGGTGTGCCTCCAGTTCAGTTCTTGCTGGGGCCTATGCGGGAGGCTCCCAGCCCAGTTCCTGCCCTGCGCAGCCCTGTGCCCACCTGTGGAGTGAAACTATATGGAAAACTACTGTCAACTATGGAGACTGCTCTGTGCCCTCCCGCTTCTGTCTGTCTGTCTGTCTGTCTCTCTCTCTGTCAAAAAACAATAAAAATAAATCTTTAAATAGAAACAATCCTGAGTACATTCTAATTTGTTTAATTTTAAAATTAGGTGGCTACACATCTTAGTCCACAAACACATGAATGCACAATGTGTCACACTTGTATGTGGAAGAGCTTAAGAAACCCATCAGAAAAAATTTTTTTTTTTGCTGGAAATGATAAATGAGCTCATCAAGGTATTAGGGCACAATATTGATACACAAAAATCAATTGTAATTTTATATACTGACAATGAATTATCTGAAAATGAAACTTATAGAAAATGATTCCATTCAGAAGAGCACTAAAAAGAATAAAATACTTAGGAATAAATGTAACAAAAGAAGTATAAGACCAGTACACTGAAAATGAGTAATCATTGGTGACAGAAATTAATGATCTAAATAAATGAAGAGATATGCCACATTGTGAACTGAAAGATGTTAGTTCTCCTCGATCACGATCAAAATCCCAGCAGGCATCCTGGCTCGGAACACCGTGGCCATGTGCTGTCTCTCTCCTGGGTCATCTCATCAGCCAGAAGCTGGGCCAGAGTTGGTGTCACCAGATTCTGACATTTGTAAATGGTGTCCCAAAATTCACACAAGAAGTAATTTTGATAGAAAACACAGGTTTATAATTAAAAATTGTTAGTTTTCATTGCTCAACAATGAAAAAGAGTTGTTCTTTTGTGTAGCGCTCCTTTTTTTTTAAATTAATTAATTAATTTATTATTGTTAAATTTAATGGGGTGACATTGATTGGTAACAATTAGATAGTTTTCAGATATACAAGTCCACATCACATCACCCATGCATCGCATTATGTGCCCACCACCCCTAATCAGCTCCCCTTCCACCACCATACAGCTGGTGCCCACTCCCACCTCCCCCCACAACTCTGCCTCCCCCCTCCTCCCCCCTCTCCAGGTAACCACCAAACCATTGAATGTGTCCATAATAGCGTTCCATTTTTAATAACCCTGTACTGTCAGCTGTCATGCTGTCTTTTTTTTCGTTGCAACACTTTACCGCACAAATGACGCAAAATTCAAATCTTGCGTGAAGTTTGGGACACCCTCTACTTTGTAAAGGTTAAAACCTTTCCATAGAAATTGGCTTCCTAGTCATACGTTATAGATAAATGAGTTAAACTAAGTAAGGGCCCTGGTACATCCTAAGTGAGCAGATACTGTACCATCTCAGGGTCAGAGGGGCTCAAAATACGTCATTAAACGTATGGAAAGACTGGCTTGAGAAAAATGTTATAAATAAGAAATCTTATAAAGGACTTTTGTTCAGAGTATATTTTTAAAAACCCTCTTGCATCTCAATAATATGACAAATAACTCAATTAATACATCGGTACAATACCTGCTTGGACTTCTCCCTAGAGAAGATGATTATATGGAGGGTGAATGAGTACATGAAAAGATGCTCAACATCATTAGTTAGTAGGGACATGCAATTTAAAACCACAATGAGATACCACTTCCAATGCCCTAAAATGGCTCTAAGAAAAAAGGAGACAATGAGGAGGATGTGGAGAAGCTGTAACTCTCAGACATTGCTGGTAGGGATGTGAAATGGTGCAAACGCTTAGGAAAACAGGTTTTTCATTTCTTAAAAAGCTACCACACGGCTCAGCAATTCCACATTACTTATCTACCCCACACACAAAAATAGTTTTAGGGAGCTCAGCGGTTGAGCGCTTGCCTCAAAATTGTGAGGTCTGCAGCCAATTCCCGGCCCTGGCCCGTGCAAACCCCACGTACTGAATTGCAGAACAACTCATAAGCACCAGAATGGTTTGGCAGCGAAGGCTCCTGCCTCCCATGAGGGAGGCCCCTGGCTTGGTTCCTACCCCATGTGGCCCCATATTTACCTGTCATCTGTGTGGAATGAAACCATGTCACAACTAATGATGTACAACTATGGAGACTGCTCTGGGCCCTCCCTCTTCTCTTTTTTTCTCTCTCTCACGTTCTCTCAAAACAATAAAATAAATCTTTAAAAATAGTTTTAAGTGAATATTCATAGAATTATTATGACACAGAGATGCCAAACTAGAGCTAAATGTCTATGAAATTGTGAATGCATTAACAAAATGTAGTACTAATATATCCATATATCAGAGAATGGGGGTTATAGATGCAAGAAGTTTGGCAATACATTGGTAATTCCTGAGGCTGGATGGTGGGTAATAAGGACTCACCATATACTTTTCCTTTTCACCTCATGGGCAAATTTGAAAATTTTCACAATAAAGAATTAGAATGAAATGATAAAAAGGGAACATTACACTTCGTTATTTCTTTAAAATGAAATAAAATCTGACTTTTGGACTTTATATTCCAATGCCTCTTGCTAAATAAGGTTCCTCATCAATTTCAGAGGCTCATGGAGTCCCCTGAAAAGTCTTCAGGCCAGCAGGGTCCTGGGAGTACGACTATTATCTGGTATGAATGGTCTTTAGAAAGAAGTCAGCAACATTGCATTTACACCAAGGCTGGAGCAGGAATCATTCCTGAGGTTCGTGGCTCTCACTTAAAGGACCAGCCTCGCTGGGTCCACTCCAGGATCCTGGACATCATACCCCCCTGAGTCCTGGATCATTTATTCCCAAGGAGGGTGTGACTTGATGACACCAGGTGGGACCACAGACCTACATCCTCTTCATCATGAAAGTCACTTCTCTAGGCTCATCCCAGTTGTCTTAACCTCTTCCCTGGATTTAGGCTTTCCCAAATGGCCAGGAAAGGAGCGTGTCTTCCAGCCACATATCTGGGTTGTGCTCATGCCCCTGAGGTATGGATTCAAAAAACACTCTCTGATTTAAATACGTGTGGGTGTAAAATACACAAGAGGATCATGCACAAGTAACTTTCATCTTTTCAAACTTGCCTTCAGCATGCAGCCTTCATACATTCGCTCATATATTTCATCATTCATAAAACCAATATCTGCGGAGCCCCTCTGAGTCATGCCAGGCGCTGTTAGCAGAACTGGAAGTCACCACTGAGTGAAGTCTGCACAGGCTTCGTGCTTATGCAGCTTTGAATCTAGGGCTTAAGTTTTCAAACATCAATGCATGAGATTCACATGGAGATAGTGGCAAAATGTAGATTCTAATTCCATAGGTTTGCATGTTGCTAGAGATATGATTTCCCAGCATGTCCTCATGGGTTAGATGATGCCACTCTTATACAAAACACTTCGAGTTACAAGGTCCAAGTGGGGAAAGTAGGAAAACCTCGAAAAAACACACAACAATGTATTATTGTTCACGAGGTTCCGTACTGGTTTATTTGCAACCTACTTTTGTCTGTACTTAGGGATGGTCATTGACACACTCTGCTCTGAGGGATCCCACACTTGTCTGTTGTCCTCCAAGTAAATTATTTCTCTCTCTTGTCCTGCATACCACCCTGGCACACCCTTGAATGTCTGTGCTGTCTGTTCATACCTCACGGTGGCTTTTCTCTGATTAGCTCACAGGTCACAGCTTGTGTGTCAGCCCTCCCTTGGGGATCTGATCCTGTTTTGTGTTTCAGGGGCCCATGGGGCAACTAGCAAAGGTGTATCTAGATCTTTGGAGCTGCACTGGAACCTTTTCTGGTTGCATATTTTAACTCTTTCCTGCTCAGCCCTTCTGGGTAATTGTGTCAATGAGGACAGAATGGGGCGGGGGGAGGGGGGAGTGCCTTGTATTTTGCTTATGTTTTATATGCCTTAGTTCCCCTCAAAAGCAGTCTCTCTGTTTTTGTTGCACAGTGCAGTCAGGCAGGCCTTATAACTATGGTTCAGAATAGCAGACTCTTCTAAACAACAGGGTTGCTTGGGCGTTTGCCCAGCCACCTCTGGGGGTATTGTAAGGTGGCACGAGCAAACAGGAATTCTGCTTGTGGAAATCCACACTAATGAAATCACTGGAAAGGCAGACAAAACCACCTGTAAAAGGAAGTTCACTAAAGCGTGATTATCATAATAAACCCTTGAGAACATTCTAGGTGTCGGTATTCGTTTTCTGTTGCTGCTATAACAGATTACCTCACATTTAGTGACTTTGAATAACACAAATGTATTTTCTTATAGCTCTGGAGGTCAGAAGTCTGAACTCAGTTTTGCGAGGTTAAGGTCAAGGTGTCAGGGCTGCTTTGTTCTGGGGTCTTCAAGGGGCTAATGGCTCCCTAGCCTCTTTCAGGTCTACAGGCCGACCATGTCCCTTGGCTCCTCGACCCTTTCCTTCGTCTTCAAAGCAGAACATCCTTCAGCCTCTGCTGTTGTCCTCACAGTGCCTGCTCTCACTTTGATTTGTCCTGTGTCCCTTTTAAAGGACTGTTGTGATTCTATCACATCAGTATAGATCAGCTAAGATAATATTCTCATTTTTACATCTTAATGGTTTAGAATTAAGATTCTTAACTTAGTCACACCTACGAAGTTTCTTTAGCCATATGAGGTAACACTCTCAGCTTCTGGGAATTAGGATGTGGACCTATTTGGGAGGGGCATTATCCAGTTCACCACAGAATCAAACCAGAGGAATTAATTCAAGTGTTATATTTATTCCATGAAATACTATACAGTCATTAAGTCTTCCAAAGAACATTTAACAAAAACAAAGTTATCAGAATGTATTCAATATGGGTTCACCAAATCTAATACGTCTGATGTTCCAGGTCTTGTTCAGAATACTCAGGATATGGTCAAGGGTGAAGGTTCAGCTCTCTCGTATTGTATGTCCTGGTCAAGAAGATAGTAATCAAATTAATAAGCAATAATTTCAACTAGTGATAATTGTTATAAAGCAAATTGAGGGAGATGAGAGTGACCTTGTGTAGGGAATCTAGGAAGGCTTTCTGCACAGGTTATGTTACACTAAGCCGTGACAAAGGGAAGGAGCCAGCAGCATGCAGACCAGTGGAGGTGTGTGGAGGGAGGCTGCTAGGAAGACCCTTGCAAAGGGGACAGACCCTATAGTCGTTCTTCTTGGACTTTTGCCTTTTCACCTATCTCTTCTCTTTCTCTCTGGAATCTAGACCAGATCCTAGGAATGGAGCCGTGTCTTGCAACCGTGAGATTGAGAGCTTTAGGCTAAGGATTTGGGAGCAAGAAGATAAACGTGCCTGCAGTCTTGAAGGCTTCATGTTGCTGTTACACTCATTCTGATTACCTGCCTTCAGATTCCTGTTTGGTTGGGCCTCTCTCACCAGGGTTCTGTGACATGAATGGCAATTTAACACCTAAATGATAAATGTAGTATTAGGTATCTGTTATGGTTCAGACGAGTTTCTAAGGATATTCTACTGATATTACCTATACTAACTCACTCATTTAATCCTTAAACTGGTCCTGTGAAGAAGGCATTATTTTACAGATAAGCAAACTAAAGAGTAAAAAGGTTACGTAATTTTCTAGTAAGTGATGGATGATGCCTCTCTCTCTCTTTCTCTCCGTGTGTGTTTGTGTTTGTGCTTATGTGCATGTTAGAGGGGGTTCTCTAGTGAAAAGTGCATGGGTGTGGGTATGTAGATAGTGGGATATAGATGGAAACACCCTCGAAAAAAAAGTCTGGAAGGAAATATACCAAATATATTAGAAATTTTATCTTGGAGCAATAGGTTTATATGCAATTCTTCTTCTTTATACTTTTCTCATTTTCCAATATTTCTACAGCGATTGTGTGCTACTTTTATCTGCTGCAGAATAGTTACAATATAGAAGATAGTGTGGGTTTAGCATTGTAGATTTAATATCATGTTAGGTGTTCTTATCAAAGAGAGAAAGGGTCATAGTATACTCTCAGTGCTAACACAGACATCACACCAAGCTGAGATGTAGACATTAAATCATGGAGTAGATGAAGTTCCTAGATTCCTAAAGCATAATTATGACTTCCTGATCCTCGCCCAGTCAGGTGTCCACTAATTGATGGTGTCTTCTAGGAATAGTCATTTTCAAATAACCAAACTTTTCAGCTTTTCCCAAACCCTGCATTGTGGTGAAGCAGCTTTCTAGCACCCAGTCATTCTGTTTGTTTAAGTGTGCTCCCTGTGTCTGAATTCTGTATGGCAAGTTGGCTTTCCATGAAGAATTTCCCTTGTCAGACATGACTTCATTTAGTTTATTTATTTTGGAGAACCCTCAGGGAAATACTACCTCTGCATTAAATATGTCTGTGTATGTGTGGATATAAGTTGCAGAACAACAAATCATTAGAAGGTGAATTCACTTATCAAATTCCTAGTCTGCAGAACTGTTCAAAAGTAAACCACATAAAACTACTCCTATGCACTCTTTGCCAGAGCCAGCAAATAAGGAGACGGTAGCCAAAATCCAATTGGGGAATGGGGGACCCCAAAACAACCTTTTAAAAGCTAAGTCCTGAAAGTATCAGGGGCCATTAAAAAAAGAAATCTAGATTCTAACCTCTCTGCAGGCAGTGAACACTTATTTCACTTCTTATAATAGCTCAATTCCTCTATCCTTAAACTCCTTCACATGTCTACTGTTTGCTCAGTTCTTAGCACTAAACCTTGAATGCCAATACCATCAATATATGAGAAGGAAAAATGCAACCCTAATTATATCAAAAATATAAAACAAAAGGTCATAAAATAATGGACTCAAAACTCAGAAGGTGAATAAAATGCTGATCTTATACATTAATATGCATATATATCTTAAGGATTTGAGACCATTGGAATATCTACTCCTTGCTTTTCAATAGAAAAATGTGAAGGCTATAATAGAATGCATGATATATTTAAAATCTTATATTAAAAACTGAGGCTAAACATCTAAATAAGCCACACTTTATTCTTTAAAAATAGCTCTCTGTTTCATTGTATTTCATGCCATCACTAAGATTTGATGAAGTTATAAGTGAAGGTAGCCGTCAGATTATGTAGTCAAATTACATGGAGTGTCAGTGGGGAAGAAAATGATGAAGAAAAAGTGTTCATTATATAAACAAGAAGCATGAAGAAGATCAGAATAAAGAGGCGTTAGGAGAACAATTGCGTGAGGACAAGAGAGGGCTTTTTTTATGCCTGTTTTTACTTTAAAATAGATATGGGAGCTTAGACTGAGTTACATGACAATACTAGTGTGTGGAGAAAACAAAGGGAATGGATTTCAGTTGAGCAGCACTCCTTTCTAAATGGACTCATTCTGATAAATCACCAGGATTGGGGCTGCTACATTCAAGACAATGAATATACAAAAGGAAACAAAGCCCCATAGACACTTTTATTGTAGATATTCTCATATGTTGTATAAAGCTGTAAAACAAGCAAAGAACTGAGGATAATTATAGCCTCTCTCAACAGAGCGAGAATTAAGTTTGAGAAAGCCCCATTGTAATTTATTGCACTTAGAAGTTCTCACAGTGGGACCGTCAATCAGGTTCAAGGGTGAGAAGCAGATTCATGCTGTGCAAAACCTTGGGTCTGATTCCTAGACATTGAGTTGTATCATCTCATGTAGGCAATGGGAGAATGATCCTAAGCCCTGAGACCAGTGGTTTAGGATTTGCTCCTCACTCCCACGTGAACAGGGTTGCCTTGGGGAAGGCCATCAAATTCTCTGTCCCAGTTTTCTCATAAAATATGGTATTGTAGGGACCATTCCAACTTGAGCATTATTATATTTCCTTTCTTTTTCCTCTAGAACCTTACGTTCTATTCTTTATTCCAACTGCAGGGAATTATTATAAAATTTCATTGCTGATAAATGAGAAGGGAAAATCCAAATGCCCACCTGCTGATCTCTGATGGGATAGACTATATATTACGGTTTGTCATATTTCACTTTTCCTTCCTTGAAGAATTCCTTCTTTTGTGAGGTTATATATCTCTGCCCAGGAGAGGCTATATGAACTTGTTTTACTCAATGGAATACAGATGGAAGTAATGCATCACTTCCAAAATGAACATTTTAGATGTGTCATGCCTTTTCTCTCTGACAGCCATAGTTGTATCAGAGACAGAGGACGATCTGTCAGCCTGAGTCTGGAGAGGCCAATATTTGAAGGAGTTAACGATCATGCATTGTGAGCAAGGCATAAAGCTTTGTTTTTAACCACTGCAGTTTTGGGGATCATTTGTTACCACAGCAAATCCTCACCTCTCCTGACTGACATACCTACATTCTAGGAATGGCCAACTGTGAAAAGCAGTTCTGATTTCTTGACTATGCTTCCAACAGAAATCAGAAGTCCAAACTTTTACTTTAAGAAATGTCTCTCTTTTTTTCTGATCTTCACTGAATTACTATCATATATATTTTATACTATATATACATATATATAATACATGTGTGTATATATATAAATGTTTTGCTAATGCCTGTATCAGGTGCCCCATTGCAGGAAATAGGCTCTGGAAGACATGAGCAATTTAGTTTTTATTTAGTCTATGATACGTTTAATTTTCTTCAATGGACAAGTGTTGTCTCTGTACCTTTTTATCCATTTATCCAACCAATAACTTTTAATCACTTACTAAAGAACTGGTAAGCACTAGAGATAGAAGACCCAAAAGATAGGCCTGGTTCTTTAACTCAGTTGTGTTGTCTCAAGATGTGGAGATTTCGGTGTTATTGTGAGTGAGAACATAGCAATGTTAAATTAATATACCATGTGCCTGTGTGACTTCAGGAAAGTTACCTACCTTTTCTGAACCTCATTTTCATCATCTGTGAAGGGAGCAGGGTGATCCTATTCCCTTATGGCCTGGTGTTGAAATCAATTGAGATTATATATGCGGAGTACCTAGTAATTTCCTCAATGTGGACTAATTACCCACTTTGTTGTCTCCTCCCCACCAGCAACACCAACTACGCCAATGGCTTTTCTGGAACATTCTGCCCTCATTGCACCTTCAGGAGCTAGCACAGGGATTTAGGGCCGTTGGTGTCATTTGCCTAGCAGCCTGTCGCAGGGCCAGTGCTCTGATGAAAATTCCTATTGTGATGCATAACCATGAGGACTCCAGAATGAAATTGCTTTGGGAGCCTTTGTGTGATTAACATTTCAGCTGTTTATGGAGTCTTTGCCCTATCATTTCCTGTTTAAAAAATTAATGTGCTGGTGTCCTTATTATTAAAAACCAAGAACGGAAAGTTCAGCTGGAGTGCAAAGAAATAGTTCTGCATATCCAAATAAAAATTTCTGAGGATGAAGATTTTTTGGAAGGCCCCTTTTATAATCAGATCCCCTTTTAATCCCTACAACTTTTTCTTTTAATGTCACTCATTCTCAGCCCCAGTTCCTTGCCTACTGCCTATTCCAGTCCTGAATTTGAGTGGCATAAAAGGCATTAGAGTCAAGAGCGTTGCACCTTTTCAATAATGCCAACAGCACTTCGTATGATAGCTCTGTGTGATGCATGATATCAGAGTTTTAGAGTCAGAAGGGATTTTTCAGGCTGTACAGCTTGACTTTCTCCTTTTACAGATGAGAAAATTGAGCATTGGAGGTTTAATTGCCTAAGGAGACAGAGCTAATTAGTGACTAAGTTTTCTCTGAAGAAAACCAGATCTTCTGACACGCTTTCCTCAAGTAATCTGAATGGACTACTTTTATGGTATATGTACGAGTATATAAGTGGAAAGCCCGCTCCTTCACCACATAGATCCAATGCTCTCTTCTTTATTTTTTTTTAAATATATTTTTTTAATTTATTTATTTTTGACAGACAGAGAGAGAGAGAGAGAGAGAGATACAGAGACAGAGAGAGAACTGAACTGGGGGAGCTCCCAGTTCAGCATATGGTTCCGCACGGGCCGGGGCCGGGATTCCATCCTCGGTCCCCGGCGCTGCAAAGTGAGCACTTAAGCCACTGAGCCATCCCGGCTTCCCCAACCAATGCTCTCTTCTTCATGTTATGTGTCGCAGACATCCTCATGGACCCTGATGCTCTGTGATACTGCCACCAAATGAGCTTCCATGATAAATAGAAGGCTTTCTTAAGCCGGACAGAAAGACATTGTTCAACAAGAAGGAAAGATTTAGGTTAGATTGAAGGGGCACAAGTATCTCAGTTGCCAGTACTAACTCTCAAGTGATTAAGACATAGTGTTCTTTAAGGACTATCAGTGAAACTATAGGTTCATGTATTTATCTGATGGACTTATTCATTTCTTAATCGGTCTTACTCTTTTTCCTATATTTGCTATCCAGGTATATTTCTGATAACTGATATTTCTATACTGAAACAGTCTGGATTTCTTTTTCCATGTGGGAAAAAGAAACTCTGTCCTACAACGTAATCAACCTGAGATTGTAATTAAGCTTTTGAGTTGATAGAACATTTACTGTGTGTAGAACAGTTAACATAGCAGACCGGAGACTGCTACTCTTAGGAAGTCCTGCTTACAACATTGGCCATGGTTGTGATCTAGGAACTGGAATGGCAAAACAGTTCCCTAGACTGACATGGAATCACTGCTAACGGTTCAGAGTGGCTCATGTGCCTAATCTGTTTGTAGAAACAATATCATTCATGCTGAACACCTATTTTCCTTCTGGGATTCTGGAATTTTGGTGCATACCAGACAATGAATGCTTATCTGCCCAGCTCCCAATAAAAACTTAGGTCATGGGATCTCTAGTGAGCTTCCATGGCAGACAATATTTCACTTGTGCTGTAACCCAACCTGTTGTTGCAGAAATTAAGCATGTTCTGTCTGACTCCACCTGGATAGATGTTTTAAAATCTTGCACTGGTCTCCTTCAGACTTTGTCCAATGTGCCTTTCCCTTTGTTGATTTTGCTTTATATCCTGTCTCTATAATAAATCTTAGCTATGAGTAAAGCTATATACTGAGTCGTGTAATTCCTCCTAGCAAATCATCAGACCTGAGGCTAGTCTTGAGACATCTTATATTTCCTAGGGGAAATATATATATATATATATATAATTTTTTTTTTTTTTTTTTTGGTAAGAGGCCTCTCTCACACCGGGAAAGCAGAAGGCTCTGGTATTACAAAACTATTTAAATATAATACCATACGTCTTACACCCATTGAGTTTTATTTCCCTCTGGTTTGCCCATCTTCTCCTCTCCAGAATCAGTACTTGTATGTTTTCTCTTACTTTTTTCTTTCTTCTCTCCATTCATTGTGGAGATGAAGGTTTAGGCCTAGAAATGGAGGTTTAGGCCTCTCTTTCTTTCATCTGTCTGTCTTATATTACATCTTGGGCTATGAACGTCATGAGGCCAAGACTATATAAATAGGTTTAACTGAAAAAAAAAACCACAAAAGCAAAATTATTAGTGTAGGAGTATTCTCTTTTTATGCTCAGCAATTTCATTTATCTTCTAATTAAAGAAAATCACTTAATATTTTTGTCCCCAGTTAGCGAATCTAATAAATAGGGTTAATATTTCCTGTCTACATTGCAAATTTACAGATGGAATCAAATGAGATAATTTTTATGTAATAATTAAAAAACTTGAACCACATAGACTTACCAAGACTTATTCTCTTGGAGGTCTGTCTGCACAAGTGGATTGAGAAATATAAACTCCTGAGATGTGGGCATTCTCCCTCTTTATTCATAAAAGACAGAGAAGAGAATGTAAAAATCTTCAATGAGGAAGAGACATCGGAATAATTAGCATGAGTAAAAGAAGGCTTTGATTATTGCCTTCAAGTATTTGAAGGGCAGCCATGAAAAAACACAAACAATAGAATAATTCTGTATGATTTCACACAGTAGAGTTAGGATGGATGGGGAAAGAAAACAGAGAGAGAAGATTAAAAATCTGGCTGAGGCTCTGGGAAAGGTTTAGCAGAAGAAACTGGTCATTGGAGTAGTTCAAGGTCAAGTTGAACCACAGTTCGCATGTTGCCCAAGGAATTAAACATTGGTTTTTACGAATGCACTTCTTTTGTGAAACACCCCCACAGTTTATGCTCTAATGCTGTGTGTACTATTATTTTTTAATCTTTTTTTCTTTACAAGATTCACTCATTTTGTATTAGATACATTTATTTTAAAAGTACATTTTCCACATTTGTTGTTGTGGTTATTTTATAGAATGCACATTAAAATAAAAAGAGAATTATAGAAAGGCTTACACCTGTCAGTAAACACAAAAGTAGATGCCTTCCAGACCTGATATTTCACGGAAATTCTTAATCCAAATGAAAGACAAGAATAAAAACAAACCTACAGCTCTAGGGTCCTGACTTCTGTTCCTGTGAGCCCTTGGGTCAGTTGGCCTCACACATTCTTTTTTGAAGATGAGGATGGTTGCTTAATTTGTGGAGCTGAGACTGTCACTATGCCTCCCCTCAAGGAAAACCATTCATGCATTTGCTCACCACTTTCTCACAACTCACCCTGGCAGCAAGTTCAAACTAGGACAACAACAAACTGGGATGTATGGTAATCCTACTTTTCCTCACTGCTCCTGCCCTGATTTTGTACTTCCCCCATAAAGCATCAGCACTTAGTTCTTGACCCCTGCTCTGTGTTCTAGGGACACAGGCTAAGCCTCCCTTTGTCTTCTATGCACATCTGGTCTGCAGAAGTTATCACCCTTTCCCCACAAGCACAGCTGACTAGAGCAGAGAAGGGCACCTAACTGAAGACAAACAGTTTTTCTTCTTGCTGAATTTTGGAATTTTAACCTAGAAACAATGGAGTTTGCCAAGGCTATTGCAGCTAAGTATCAGGAACTGGGTAACCATGTGGAGGAGCAGTGAATAGTTTGTTCCAGGGTCTGTGGAGAAAGAATGTTGGTGCTTTTTATTCAATGAAAAACAGTGACTAAAATGTAGGAAATAATATTGCAAACATCTCAATACAGTCCATAGAAGCAAATGCTTGAAGCAACTGACCTTTATTAATTGAGGCTGTAGACAGATTTAGAAATCTTATAATACCTGTCGTTATCTTAAGTGTACCTGAGGGATGTCATTGATATATAATATATGTTACTTAATGGAGACAAAAAAAAAAAGCCATGTTTAATGAGCAGTGCTTGGAAACAACTTGATCGGACAGAAGTAGGAAATATAATAAACTCAGGTCCGATTTAAGATTTTTGTACGTCTGAGGCTGCCTTGCTTTTGGAAGCCCATATCATATCAAATATCTATTAGTAAGAGAAGTGGGACATTTTAACTCATATATAACTTTCTGAAATTTTAATTATCATTGAATAGTTAACAAAATGATGCATTCTGTGATATAAAAACAGCATTTATTAATTCCTATCTTGTGGTATTTTTTTCTTATTTTAGAGCCAATACATCTTTGTTGCTATGTATGTGTGTGTTTTGAAAATTGTATAGGCCTAAGCCACTGTGCTTTTGGTGCCTAGTGGAAGAAGTGGATGTTTGTATCTCAGTCTTTTAAATAATTTTAATCATTCTGTATTCCATTTTTTGTAACAACTGCAAAACATAATTAAGAAGAAGTATAGTTTTAAACTGCTGCAACATTCACTCTCTAGAGGCATTTAGAAATAAGTCCACGTTTCCACAAACATGAGAAGTAGTTCTGTATTTAAAAAGCTACTGCTAATAGTCTCAGCAACAACAAAAATTTCTTATTTTAAAGAACACTTAAAAAAATGCAACTAGAACAAGCCATATTTCATCTGACTTATGTGAACAGCATCATATCTTATTCAAACTCCAAATGTGTTCAGAAGCACAGCATAAAATCAGTCTACTTATGTAGTGTCTACATTTTTGACGTAAAATAAACCCAAATGAATCACTTCCATAATAGTGAAATAAAAGAAAAATGACTAGGCACAGTTTCATATACTATGTTTCCTGCTTAAAAATAAAAGGCAATAAAAAATATTGCCACTTGGGAACATTTCTACTTCTACTGAATTAAGTTTCATTCAAACCAGTAGACTCACCATTGCTCAGAAGGACACGCTCAGCCAACTAAGTGGAATTAAAATAAGACAAATCCCATAGCGTCTGTCAGAGTTTAGATCAGGGTCTAGCCTTTGCTAGTTTCTATCCCATGTCAGGCCTACTATAGCATTTGTTGCATTTAGTTCATGACTGGATACCATCTTCTATTATTTTCCAACTACTTTCTGTCTGAGCCTTCAGGAATGGTAAGCTTCTTGAAGGAGCATCTATCAGTTTGTGTCTAAGTTGGGAAATGAACCTCCCTGAATGGAAGCATGGATGCTGGGAGTTTTTCTGTATACACTTCGAGATATTTGCCTGGTCTTTAATAGCTCAGGTGGTCATACTGTTCTTTTGAGCTTGCTATATTCAAGTAGCTTGAAATGGTACTTATTGATCTGACTTGAATTAATTCTCTTGTCTCAAGTCACCAATTAGCCAATCAACTAACAGTATTGGTTGAACTTCAACTACGTCTAAAGTACCATTTTCTCAAAGAGCAAAATTATCTCTATAATTCAGAAAAAAGGGATTAAATCAAATAAATGTAAAATTAAAATCTAAAATTTTGGGACAAATGTTTAAAAGCTTTTTAAGCACAGTTCCTCCACACACTCACAGTATGATTTTGGGAAGTGACTTAATCTTGCTATCTCAGTTTCCTCATCTATAAAATAAGGATAATAATAGTACCTACTCATTATAAGGATAAAACAAGCCAATACTGTTAAAGTTAAGTGCAGTGTCTAGTAACTAGCAAGTGCTAAATAGACTTCTAAGATATCTTTGACATAATATTTGTACTTACAGAAACTGAAGAAATAACCAGAGATGAGAGTAAGGATCTGGATGTAAGTATGAAAAATGTCACACTTGATGAAAATGGTTAAATTATCTAGGCATATCTGTATTAGAGAGAATTATACAATTAATTATAATATTAAAAATTAAGATTGCAAAGAAGATGCAAATAGAGAACTACTCAGATAAAATGTAATACTTCAAAAGCAATATGTAAAGTTACCAATCTACTTATGATCCTAATACTGTTAGAAGGCAAATAGAAAAAGTTCTAAAAATATATATATATAAAACAGATGGTGATTATTTCAGGATATCAAAATTAAAAATAATCTCAATCTGTTCTTTATTTTTCTCTAGTTTCAAAAATTTTTGCCATTACTATTATGTTCAGAAAAAAGCAGAAAGATATATGGTTAAAAAGTGACACAGAGAATGGAAAAGTGGTGATTAGAGAATTATATTCCTTAATTATTATTATTTTTCTGAGTGGCTGGATAAACATAGCAAATGGAAATCTTGAATATCTTCAAAGAATAGCCATTTCAAAGCAAGAAATAGTTTTAATGTATATTTACCTAGAGAGTATTTTTTTAACAAACATCATTATACATATATATATATATATATATTGTGGGTTGTTTGAGATGTTGCTGGTTGCTTGAGAGTGGTGGTTTCTTCAGTTCTGATTAATGGAGAGGCTACTTATATTTGTGTGGCATCGGTAGATGCCATGGATGCTGAGAGTCTACTGTGTATGTGTGTGTGTATGCCTTCACCCATTAAAAGGACGTTAGTGGTGAATCACACCCTGGCTAGACGGTGATAAGCAAAAGCTGATAAATTTAGCAAGAGCTCAAGTCAGTAGAAAGTAGGAACCAAAGCCAAGTTTCAGGGGAAAAAAAAAAAAAATCAACCAACTACAGACTGATGCTCTTGGGAGCTGACAAAGTAATTTGCAAAGGCTAACTATTATTGCAAATCTGACAGCTGCATGTACCAAAACTTACTCCATCATCTGTCAGCTAAGTGACAGAGTCCCCTCGCAGACCAAGGGGGTCACTTTTTCATCTAACATTCTCCCTTTCCTGGAGGGATGAGTTATGAGCTCAAATCCCCAAGTCTCTAAATGAAAATATATCTTCAAATGCTTTAAACATTTTTTCTCCTCTCATTTTCTGGTTTGGAGGAAGACGTATGCCTTCCTGATGGGTGTCCAAGGAATATTTATTGCCTACGCAATTCCTAGCTGCATTTTCTTAACATAATAGGAAAGGGGGGTGAGAGTGCTCTGAACACTTGCAAATGTGCCCATGGAATAAAAGAACATGTAAAGCACCTAGGTAGTGAATGTAACCCAGCTGAGATATATTTCTCATTTTTACAGTAGCACTGTGCCTATAAGGCAGAGATCATAGAGTAAGTTCCGTAGGAAAATGTGAAGGTTGAAGACATATCCTTTAAGTAGAAGATGGACACAAGATACATACACACCAAGCCACTTTTAAAAAGAAAGTAATTGTAATTCATTCAAAAGGAAGCATTCTTAATTTATAACCTATAAAAGAAACTGTCTTTATTGTACTGCAGAGCATTCTAAGTGTGTATCGTGACTGCTAATACTTTATGCATACATTTTTTCAGTTGAAGACATTTGCCATAATTCAGCTTTAAAGAACTGTCCTCAGCTGTAACTCAGGGCATGACATTTATCCTTTGTCCAGCTATAAATCTATGGTTGTTATAATTTTATGAATCTGATTCTTGCAGAAAGCATTATCCCTGCAATTTTAATTAAGGAGTTAGGAATTTCCCCATTTGAATTCCTAGCATTCTGTACACTTTATTACATCTTCTCCCATGAGCCTCGCATGAGATATTTGGATTACAGATCCTTAGAAGAATAAAATTTGTAAGCTCTAAATCAGGGACGGATAAGTGGATTTGATCCAACTTTAGAACTGACTTTGATGGTTCAAATTGCACTGAGTCTCTTAGGATTGGGTCTACCACTAATACCTAACTTTTTAAAGCTGTAATTTTTGGTTATTTGTTGATATCAGGAAATTAAGATGTGGTTTCTTACTGTTTGGTCTATTATTTCTGGGAAGCTCTCCAGTCTCTTCCTTGGGTTCTACTAACATCAAGATTCTGTGACTCAGATTAATAGGTCAAACTCAGAGATGAAGCATAGAGAAAACTATGTATAACCAATTATATTAGATAGTGTTCCTTTTAATATAATGAGGTTGTGAATATTAATTTGTGAGCAAGTGCAGATGATTTTACACAAATACATAGAACTTCTACAATTCTAATTGCCTTTGTATCTTTAGGTTGACTGCATATTTAGACACTTTGCATTCCCACCTCAGTCCCAATTTCTCATTCTAATGTGACAAATACAGCATAATGGTAACAATGTAAGCTCTTAAATACCAGCCCTGGTCTAAGGGTTTTGCGTAAGTTATTTGAATGTTCTTAACTACCGGTAACCAATGAGGCCATACCTATGACTATCCCCATTTTACAGATGAGGAAACTGAGGCAAAGTCAGGTTAAGCAACTTGCCCAAGATCACAGTGCCAGAAAATGGAGAGGTGACCTATGAATATGAACCCAGCTAGATCTGGCTCCTGAATTCACGATCTTAAACATCTGCTATGCTGGCTGAACAAATAGAACTCTGTGCGCACACATTTATTGGGCACTATAAACCAGTAGTGCTTTATCCTATCCGGGATGAAAAAATGTTTCAGACTGTGGCCTTGACCCCAAGGAGCTTGCAGTTAGGTCACAAGACAAGAAATGCACACCGGAAGAACTTAGGGAAGAGCGCATGTTATGTTCACAGCATTTACTGGACAATTGCTCTGTGTCAGTGGCCATACCACTAACTAAATTCATGTAACCCTGGAAAGGACAATTGTTATCTCACTTTTACAAGAGAGGAAACTGGAGGCAAGTAACTGAAGTTGCACTGTGGAGCTGAGACTTGAACCTAGGCAGCCTGTATTCTAACTGCTGTATTTGACGGGACGTGAATACATCTCCACATGTCTATGACAGATAGCAAATTGCAATTCAATGGAGGAAGGAGGGGCAGAGAGTCCAGTCAATCGACTACTTAGGAAATTAATATTTATTTATTTATTAATTAGTTATTTGCATTGTCTCGAGCCACATTAAAATGCTTTTGGCTCTCTGAATTTACCACGTTCTCTTTTGTTTCCTGGTCCTTGTAAGTTCCCTGCCAAGAATGTCCTTCATTCCCTGCCACCCTTGGCACCTACCCACCCACCCACTTTATCACCTCCACCATCCCTACCCATTATCTCCACCACCACCACTGTGTGGCTGAGTTTTAGTCTCCCTTCAAGTCTAAGCTTGGATCCCAAAACCTTTGGGAAGCTTTTCTGCTCCTGCAAAACTTGAGTGGATGAAGTCCCCTGTAATCCCACCCCATCACAGCACATACCACACTGTGGCATGATTGTGGCTCTCCTTGTTCAGCCACCCTCTTCATACCCTGCTCTACGGCACTCCTCCCCCAAACAACACTCCCTTACACACCCCAAGAATCATCCCTGAGCTTCTTGAATCCTGGAATTGGGTTATACTTCTTCCATTCAATTGCAAACTCTTAACACATAACACATGTTTTATAAGTACTATTATTTGGATAAACAACTGAGTTCTATATGCCCTGTGCACATTAAAAACACTTATGAGGTGATAGCATTGACTCAACATTTATTTCCATGATCTCATTGAATTCTCACAATGATCCTTCAAGGTATTATTACTTCCATTTTACAGACAAGGCTACTGAGACTCAAAGACAGTAAATAACATCCTCAAGGTTACGGAGTGAATGGGGAGTTGAAACTAGAAATCAGGTCTGTCTGATCGTAATCCTGCCTTACAGAAGAGCCAGTGGGTGCAGTACAGGTTCACAAGGCCCACAGATGAGGCAAAGAAGTCAGTGCTTGTGCTTGTGGAGGGTCAGAACAGCAGGATTCTCACAGGGATGTGGTGCATAGGCTTGGTGTGGAGGGAAATGTCTGGGTTGGCTTGGATGAGAGCAAAGGGAGGGCTAGCAGGTACAAGCGCCATGAGCTGTGAGATTCCAGTCTCATCCTTCAGGATGGAGTGAGGAGCCTTCCATAACGAGAGCACAGGGTTCAGGGGCCAGGCAGCCAAGCACACTTGGATTGGAGTGTAAGGAGCAGGGTCCACCTAGTGCCAGGGAGGACATGGCAGGATTGGAGCAATGACAAATTAAGCCACCTTAATTCTAAGAGGGCAAGTGTGAGTTCCTATTGAAAGTATAGTGTTCTCAGACCCTGGAAAGGAGGTTAAGAAATTGTGAAGTCAGGTAGGAAATCAGTTGGTAAATAGAGGGAAATAATTCTGTCTCCGTGCTGCATGAGAAACAGGTGTCCAAACCCTTTTGCTTTGTTAGCAAGTCTTCAAATCATGTGCCAAAGACAACTGAGAGGCAACCTCAAGGGGTGAAAGAGTAATCACAGTACTTTAGACATGCCTCCTCTTTCCTCTCATTCTCTTCCAGGAATGCCTGCTTTTCATCTACTGTTCCTATTGTATTTATTATTCTTATTTTTATGCTAGACACTGCACTGCATGCATTCTTTTGTTTATTTTGTTTAGACCTTCCATTATGAAGCGTTGTTGTTAGCTCTGCTTTCTAGATAAGAGAATGGAAGATCACAGAAGCTAAGAGACAGCTTCAATCCCACAGCTAGTAACTTTCAGCCAAGAACTGACCCTCGTGTATCTGACCTCACAATCTATGATCTTAACCATTACCACAAAGATTAAAGACATACTAACTAAGAACTATACAGGGGCTCTTCTGAGCCAAGCACTTTATGTAGATAATGCATAACAAATGGGATAAGATATTTGCCCTACCCACTTAGTTCATTACTTCCTTTTTTTTTAATTTTAAGAGTTTATTTGAGAAAAAAATCAATTGGAACTGGGCAGCACCAAACCCAGAGGTGATTGGGTACATTTCACTGTTAGGAGCTCAGGGAGAGACTTTTATAGACAAAAAGCCTAATTGGCCATAGTAGAAAGACTAGTTGGTTGTTTGTGATTTCCTAATATATATTTTTTAAGATTTATTTTATTGTTTGAGAGGTGAGAGAGAGAGAGAGAGAGAGAGAAAGTGGGGGAGGGCCCAGAGTAGCCTCTTTAGTTGTCCATCATTAGTTGTGTCATAGTTTCATTCCACACAGGTGAATGTGGGACCGTGCAGGGTGGGAACTGAACTGGGGGCCTCCTGAATGAGGGGCAAGAACCTTCACTACCTGCTGGTTACCAGTTGCACCACAGTTCAACATATGGGTCCGCACTGGTGGGGGCCAGGATTCAATCCCTGGACCTTGAGGTTGCAAGGCAAGTGCTCAACCTGCTGAGCTACCCCGGCGTCCCTTGATTCCCTAATTTAAGGCATTTACCAGCTTAGATTTTGGTTTGCTTACATAAGCCCCCAGAGCACTTAAGCCACCTCAGTCTGATAGCCTCACTTAATTAATTTAATAATCCCCCCTTTTTGGTCATCCTCTCTACATGAGAGATTGACTAAAAATTTGGTATCAGCACTACTCTCAGTTGCCATCAGAGTTAAGTTGCTTTTGTCTCATTGTGAAAATCACAGGCTATGATGCCAGATCTGTGGAAGAATTATTTTTGCTGTTCATCTCATTCATCTTGTTTCTGTTTCTCCAAGCTCCCTGAGACCATGTGATAGACTGCTGATTGATGGCTGTGAACATGCATTTAAGATCGTTGAGAGAACACCAAATACCAGCAACACTATAATGATGACTATTAGGAGGATAATACCAAGAGACTTAGCCAGGACCCCCATGAACCAAATCGACTGGTATCAAATAAATCACAGGATGTACCTGAAGGTACACCCACCTGTTTTAGCCAAGTGGCTGGTGTGTTAATTTCCAGTATTTGCTACAATAGTAGAGGTGTTGATCCAGGTACAGTAGGAGGTATTTGTTCCTCATTGTTCAGTTAATAAGTGATGTAAAGCAATTCCATTCTCTAAAACCACCTTAGCAAGAAAGTCTGGGGACTTTGGTTGTGTAGCTTTGTCCTCAGCAGTAGATTCAGTGCTAGTTGCCAGAGTTATGGAGCATTGTCTTCCTGTGTGTTAACAGAGAGAAAACATAGGGAAACGACAAAGGAATAAAGGTTTCCTATTGGAGATGAACATTTTGATCCGTGATCCTGGGGAGAGCTGTCTCCCTCAAGATGCCCACAGCTTCTGGGGAAGAATCTCCCTAGTTCACATTAAGTTTATACGTCAGCTGGTGTGCCTTCCCAAGTGGCTGGAAGCCCCTTTTCATTGGAGGATGTAGACCCAGTGTTCAATTCCCTGAAGTTCGGCTGCCCAGTGGGTACCGAGGAGGGCCTGGTGTAGTACCTTGGAGGTTTAAGGACAGTCTTTGTTCTTCCTCTCTAGACCACGCACCACAAATACAGACCTGGGAGAGCTGACTTGGGCAAGAATTCTTATACTTCGCAGGCTTCTGCAAGTCTGCCCAGGTTGCTGGCTGCAGGCTCAGCAGTGAGTGAGGTGTTCTAGCAGGTCTCAGCCTAGTCACCAGAAACTGAGGCCTCACACTGAACCCGGCCTGCTCTCTAAGTCCAACCAGTCTGTCCCCAGCCCTAACTGGGTTCCTAGTCTGAAAGAGCCATCCCTCGACCTGGCCCAGTTTCCAAGTTAGAACCGGTCCATCTCTGACCCGGCCCAGTTTCTAGTCAGAACTGGTCCATTCCTGGACCTGGACCTGACCCGGTTTCTGGTTGGAACCAGTCCATCCCCGGACCCGGCCCAGTTGCTGCTCAGACCCAGTCCATCCCCGGCCCCGGCCCGGTTTATGGTCAGAACCAGTATGATCACAGCTGGTTTCTGGACAAGGCTCGGAAAGAGACAGACTGCAGCAAAATCGGCAAGCTTCCGACCCAGAAGCTGCGGCGCGAGGCCCCGGGACCCGAGAGGTTCTTGCGCACCTTCCCCGTTGGCGGCCAGGAGGCAGCGTGCTCCGAAGGCCTGGCAGGTACTGTGCCTGGTTGCTCGATGTTCTGGGGGGATTTCCAGGGGATCTCCTTCTAGTCCCTGTTCCTACACCAGAGCTGCTAAAAGACAAACTGAGGCATGTTAAAAATGCCCGGAGCTCATTTGAGCACACTGATTGGAATCGGGCAGCGCCAAGCCGGAAGTGGTCCGTTGCTTCTGCAAGAGTAAAAGACTTGGCTAAAATTCACTTGCTCTGTTCTCCGCAGCAGTGTCTTCTCTCTGTTCTCTACTACCTCGTCTTCTCATTCCACGTGCAGAAGGCACGGGATACTTGATGATTTTCTGATATTAGGAATTCTTTTATAACCTTGTATTTCTCCTTGAAGACCACAGGTCGAGTCTACCAGAATAACTTCGTGAAAGAGCTTGAGAGACGAATGTGTGCTGCCGGCTGCACTCCTCGTCTCCCTTTAATGAGAAATGGACAGGTTATTATGCTATTACATGGTACCTCCTATTCCTGGAAGCGTCTTAAGCTGTTCAGGATAGTGTATCTCTACACTTCATCAGCTTCTTTGTTCCAGAGATGCTATTTTTTAGAGTTTTCTGAACAGCAAATAGCTCCTTAGGAGAACATTGTAATCGCTCAATCTGAATTTTTCAACCGTCTTGGTGTAAGGATGATAAAATCCCCATGGGGCAGTGCCAATTGGAAAGGAGGATTAACTCCAGCTTTCTCATCCTTGGGACATTGTGAATGCCTGGGTGGAGGTCTGATGTGCTCCAGATGATGCGCAAAGGTGTACAAACATGCAGGCTTCCATTATGAGCAAGACTGGGAACAAAAGAGTACACCATCCCTTCATCTCATGAACCAACACATGCCTAGTGAGTGCTGCTCTACATCAGGCACTGTTCAAGGTGCGGAGGATTCAAAGTTTCTACCCTCAAGGTCTCTGCATCATCTGAAAGAAGACAGGCAATACATAAATAAATGTATTACATTCTAACAGGAAAAATAAAACAAGATAAGAGAATAAGCTGTGATACAGGTAAGACATGCTATTTTATGTAGAAGGATCAGGAAAAGGTCTCCCTAAGTTTACACTAAGCAGAGACCATAAGGAAGTGGCAGGGGCAAGATTTGCACATGTCAGAGGAAGAGGCAATCATGGCAAAGGTGCTGGAATTGTAGTGTGTTTATTAAGGTGTAGCAGCATGGACGCCCTTATGGCTGGAAGAGTGGGTAAGGGAGACAGTGATAGGAAACGTCATCGGGAAGACGCCAATTACAGGCAGAGCAGACCATGGAGCCTCATATAAGCTCTGGTAAAAAAAAAAATAAATGTAGATTTCATGTTGTGCAGACTGAGAAACCACTGCCCTGTTTTGAGTAGAAGGGTGACACGGCTTGGTTGACCTTTGAAAGGTTCCCTCTGCAAGTTCTGTATACAATGGTAGGAGGATGCGTTAGTCCAGGCAAGAGATGCTGCTGCTTGGACCAGGGCTCTTATGGTAGAGATGATGAATAGGGATCAGATTCTGGGTATTTAGAAGGAAGACGACAGAATTTGCTAACAAGTTGAATATGAAAGGAAGAGAGGAACCAAGCATTTTACCCATATACCTGGAAAAGTGGAGGGATTGGTGAGATACGGAAGATTTCAGGAGAAACAGACTGAGGAGGTGGGAGCATTGTCTCCATTTTGGACATGTTCAGTGTGAAATGCTTGGCCAGCTTCCAGTGGATTTGTAGAAGAGGCAGTCAGATAATGAGTGTAGAGCTCAGGGAATGGATTCGGGCTAACGGTTTCACTTTGGGGGCTTATATTAATAGTTAATCCATGAGGTTAGAGAAAATCATCTAGGCAAATGTTGCCAGGAAAATACGTTCTTGATTGGTCTCTTCCAGGGGTTCAGTTATATCACCAACTTGGTATAAAATCTCCCACATGTGTTGCTTTCATCCCATTCCTTCAGGGACACAAGGCCCCCAAGCTTTTCCTAATATGATTTCAAGCTAAGTGTTACCCACGCTAAAGCCAAATTTTGTTTCTAAAGTTCTTAGAGACCTAACAGAGAGCAGCAAAGCAGATGGTATACTTCATAATGAAAGAGAGCAACTCTGAGCGACTTTCCTGCTCTATGTGCTACGGAAGAAATCAGTGTGGCCCAGCCACATGGAGGTGTGTTCAGAATGCCCATTGCTCCCAAATAGCCACCAGTGTCACAAGCATGTTTCTGGATTCTTCCCAGTGGTAATGGTAGCTACACATCAAGGTCCCAGAGCCATTTTGCCTTATACATATGACTTCATCTCAGTGTATATTTAGGAAAGCAGAGTTGTAGATACTCCAGCTAAGGGTATCCACGAATATCCCATACTGGGGAAGGAAAGTAAGGGCATGCAGAGTATAGCACACCTCTGAAAGTGAATGGTGGCTCTGGAAGTATTCACTGTAACTTTTACATGAAGGAAAGATGCTGCAGTGATTGTGAAAGGGAACACACGAGCTATTTCTACACCAAGCCCCATAAAAGGAATCTATCATGACATGGATGAGATTGAGAGTGTTTGATTCAGTAGGTTGGGGAGAGGTAGGTACAGACAGAAGGTCTATACACTTGGCTGGGGCAAGTCCCTGCAGTGCAGAGAGCTGCCAGAGGTCAGAGAAGGTCTAGCCAGGCAGGTGTATAAAGGGCACGTGGACAAAGAATGGTAGATGACCCTGCACATGGTGGACAGCCTCAGGTTACAGAGGTGCTCTGACTGCACGGAAGCCTGGCAAAGGAGACACAAGAAGAACACAATTTGTAGAAGTTGGAACTGGGAGGTCTAGCTGTTCTCAGCATGAAAGCCCAGGCCACAGGCTTACTAAGCTAACTAGCCACAAGCCTGGGCCAGAGCCAGGACTCTGGTTTTAGGACATGGGGAATGGAGACTCACGGCCATCAGAATAGGCCCAGAAGGGCCATTTGACTTTGACCTTGTATTTCTTTAGTACCTCAGATTCACAATTTTGACTATCTCCCTTATATCCGGGTTGTACCAGGAAATAGATGACAATCCCAAATTGGGTAATTTTTAGAGAGTTTAATGAAGGGAACAAAGTCTTGACCACACGGAGAAAAACCACAGGGATAGGAGAGTATCCTGGAGCTAATAACAGTGGGGAACGTCCCAAGATCTGAAGGGGTACAGGAGTGAATTGGAAGCAAAACTTGGAGAAAGAGAGGCTGTGTGGAGCAGACTTCATAGGAGCTGTCGTCATAGGTTGAGGAAGGCAGCCAGCACATGGCCACCCAACAGGGTGTGAGCTGAGGGAATATATTTCTGACCCCATCTCATCATCTTCCCAACCTCCTGTTACTTCCACCCACTGGTACACCCAACAGGAAGCCAAGGGCAGGTGAGTGGGTTGAGTTGTCCGTACAAGCAAGCCTTGGCACAGAGCAGCATGGATGGGGAATGAATAGAACTACAGGGACTAAGAAACATCCGGCATATCTCCTGATGAGGACACATACACACAGGTAACAGTATGTGTCCTTGATCAGATTGTAGAGTCTTTGTTATGTCATTGTATGTCTGAGTCCCATTCTTGCTACATGTCTTATATTATATACTGAATTGATTTTAGAAACTCTATAACTTTTTGTGACTACCACAATATTGTGCTGAACTTTTTGCATGTTAAAAGCATTAGTTTGCTCAAAGTAAACATTTAAAGGATAGCACAGTCTTAAAACTCTTTTTAAGAATTTTTGTGTGTGTGCATATGCGTGCATATGTGTGTACGCACATGTTTGCATATGTGTGTACATGTTTGTATTACTTTTAAATACGTGGGAGCCTCCAACTTTCTGAAGCACCAGGACAATGTTGGGTCCCAGGCTCAGAGAGACTGGCTTCCTGGCCTTGTTTCCGTGCAGATGGGGTGTTGCAGAAGAACAAGGCAGGAATCATTTGTTAAGGCAGAGATCTGAGGTGGGGGTGCCACACACATGTCAGAACAGGAGCAAAGGCCCACAAACAGGCAAGTGAGGCTGATTCAAAGTTTGTTATTGAGTCCCGAAATAGGACTTTTTAAGTGCTCTCTGAAATCAGTCATAGGACCTAATGAATAGAGCTGAGTCTGCAGGAGGGGACCAAGTGACCAAGTGGCTCCAAGTACAGGTGACAGGAACAAGGACTCAGAGAACAAAGCAAGTGCTTGCAGAAGCCATTGATGTCACTACCTTCTTCCAAGGGTAGCTGCTTCTCACTGTTTGCTCCCCGGTGCATATGGCACTATGCCAAGAGGAGCAGAATCCGGTTACTTAGCCCCACCTGAATGTTGCAACCTCCTAGAACAGCAAATTGAATTACATACTGGGTAAGGCTGGTAGAAACTAGACATTTGATTTAAAAGTTGAGTTAGTCAATACAGCAGGGGTGTCAAACTCAATTAAAACAAGGGCCATTTGGTGCAACAGGCAAGATTCACGCGGGCCACATCACATTTACAAACGTCACAGGAACTGAGTCAGCGCGTTTATACACGCCCACAGGCCCCCAGGAAAGGCCCTGGGCCACGTGTAGACTCGTCTTCAGTAGTTAAAGGGTTAATGAGGGAATTGTGTGGACAGTATTGCCTTGATCTCCCCTAAGCGCTATTTTCTTCATAACAATTTTTTCTATTTTCATTTTATTTCAGAGCATCATGGGCCACAAAAAATTACCTCAGGCCACCAGTTTGACACCCCTGCAATACAGTGATTTCCATAAGCTTCAAATGCGAGTAAGTTATTTAAAGCTTGGAGCCTAAATCCCTTTGTAAGGCCTTGTGTGAGATCTTTAACTTTCAGTCATGGCATTTAATTGAAGACCACTGTGATTTTAAAACTGTACAAGATGATAGGTGCACAGCAAATACAAATTTTTAAATAAGTGATAAGTTCTATAATATGATGTTAGCAGGGAGCAGCAAAATAAGTATTTTTCCCTGAGTTTGAGCCATGTAATTATTGCTTTAATTTGCACTACAGCGCTATACCTTGGTGAAATGCTTAATTTTTTCCAGAATTAAATCATGCCAATTTTTCTGCCCCTATAGTTGGCCTGGCTGTTGAGATTATAACCCTAAATAGTTATCAATAATACTTTAATTTTAAACTAAAGTGTTATGGAATTTAAAATATCTCCTGGTACACAATTATGTTGTGAAGGATATTAAGACAGTACTCTCTCACTTTCAGTAAAATATGTCCAGAACTCTGATTTTATTAATTTATGTGAGCTTTCAAATAATGAAGTATGTAGGCTGTTTCAGAACTGAGAAATTAAAGGACAAATTACATAATCATAATTAACTACCTACACATTTTTTAATAATATCCAGATAATGGAGGTCAAAGGAAGGCTTTGATAAAGAATTATCTAACTATCCCCATTTTTAAGTTTATTTGGTGAATGTATACAAGTAGTAAAAAACACACATCTGATATTTTACTAAAATTTATTTCTTAATTTACTGTGCCCTTTTAAACAACAAAAAAATATATTAACATAACCAAAAAGAAGAAAATAAAAGTCATTTATAATCTCAAAATCTAGTGATAACCAAACGTATTAGGTATATAATTTATAGTTTTTAATGTGAAATATTAAAAAAAAAAGACCATCCTGACACAGTCTCAAAAGACATGACTACCTGTAGAACATATGACCATACTTGTAAGATTGTTGTTTTTTTTAAGATTTATTTTTATTGTTTTTGACAGAGAGAGAGATACAGAGACAGAGACAGAGAGAAGGGGGAGGGCCCAGAGCAGTCTCCATAGTTGCACATCATTGGTTTTTCCACATAGTTTCATTCCACAGGTGGGCGGGGCTGCACAGGGCAGGAACTGGGCTGGGGTCTCGCCCCGGTGAGAACTGACCTGGGGGCACTCCCCAGTTCAGCACATGGGTCCGCACGGGCCAGGGCCAGGATTCGATTCTCAGTCCCCAGGGCTGCAAAGTGAGCGCCTAATGCACTGAGCCATCCGGCTTCCCCAAGATTTTTAATAGAGGGAAGCCAGGATGGCTCAGTGGGTTGACCGCTCACTTTGCAGCACCAGGGACCGGGGATAGGGTCCCAGCCCTGGCCTGTGTGGGCCCATATGCTGAACTGGGATGTCCTTCCCATGTGGGAGGCCCCCAGTTTGGTTTTCACACCTCTGTTTGACCCCTGGCTTGAGGGGGCATGCCTCCCATGTAGGGGTGCCCCTGGGCAGTTTCGGTTCTGCGGGGCCCCCACCCACCTGTGTGGAGTGAAACCATGTTGAAAACTGATGACATATACCTGTGGAAGCTGCTCTAGGCCCTCCCCCTTCTATCTGTCTCTGTTTCTCTCTGTCCCTGTCAAAAACAGTAAAATAAAATAAAAAGATTTTTAATAGGGAATGATTTTATTACAACAATTTGTGTGGACTCTCAGTGGCTGCACTTTGGGTTAAAAGTTTTATTTTAAATTGCTTCTGATTTTTGATATTTCAAATGACATATTTAAATTTCTTGATTTTTGATCATCTGCAATTAACTATAATTAATCTCAGCAAATTCTAGGATCTCAGTGTGGAAACGGATTTTAAAAGTAATCCAGTTGACTCCTGGCTTTGATGCTCAACATCTTCAATATTTCTGCTTGTGTTTATAAGCCTGGACTTACTGTTTTCATTAATGAAAGATTCACTTCCTTTTGGGGAGTTGTCATCTTGAAATAATTTTGACTGCTTGACAATTTTTTCGTAGATTGTTTTACAATCAATCTCTATATGGTCTCTAGGTGTCAAAAGTGTCAAAGTCTGATCCCTTTTGTACATGATAGTATCCCAACCACATGATTAAACAAATTCTCCGTACCTTATCAGCTTCTTTCCCCATGTTTCCTTGTTTGGCATAAGTGCTACACATTCCTTTTAGGCCCTCTTTATATTTCAGTTTCAAAACATCTAACAAACTGTGTTGAAAACAGCAGATAACTTCAGTTCATTATTATAGAAACTATCAGGTTCATGAGGGAGTATATTTTAAATTAGATATAAATTTGTCATGAACACTAATTATAATATTTATTTTTTCCTAGAGAGATAAAATTCAATGAATTACTATGTTGAAATTGGGCAATGTAATTTGCACTATTTATATTCCAGTGATGTTTTCTTGGGATATTAAAATTCATACTTAATTCAATCAATTGGATTTTTTAAAGGTCTACTTAGATTCACTTAGTATATTTAATTTATGGACCACCAGCCATTGACTATGAGATAATCCTGACATTCTTAGCTCCTTAACTAAGATATAATTTCACAAATTAGCTGGTACTGAGATATGGCACTTTGAATATACTGCATTAAGAGCAAAAAGCTCTAAATTTGCATATTTAATTATGCAGCATGATCATTTCTATCCCTAATTCCTTAATCAGAACAGTCATTAGCAAAGCAAAGGAAATTGGATTATGAAGGAAATAAAAATTGGTGACTCTAAAATCAGCTGTTTTTAGAAAGTCAGGTTGAAATTGGGCTCTATTTTATTATTCAAATTAATAGGGACATTCACATGTCATAAACATGATCAGTTTTAATGATAAAACACAGTATTTTGTTTCCTTTTGATGCTAATTTTCATGCAAGGCATGCGTAGCAAGAGATTAAACCAGGAGTGTCTAAACTGTGGCCCTGGATGGCTTGGAATGAGGCCCAACACAAATTCTTAAAACATCATGAGATATTTTCATTTTTCCAACCTTTTTTTTCCCCTTCTCAGCTGTCCTTTAGTGTGAGTGTATTTTATGTGTGGCCCAAGACAATCCAATGTGGCCCAGGGAAGCCAAAAATTGGACACTGCTGGATTAAACTATCATGCATTTTGAAAGAATGACCTATATAATATATTGACTCACCCCAATTCAGGGACAGTGCTTTTGGTGGTGTCATTTGTGAAATTGCTGTTTGGTGGATTCAAAGGCATTCGTTTTTAGGTCCCAAGTTTCGAATGGGTGTGTGGCTGCAGTCCCTGGACATCAGTATTTTCATCTTACCTATTCAGCTGAAAGCTGTGTTTTACAACCAAATATTGGTTCCAAGAAACTCCTTGAGAAGAAGCAAAGTCATGCTTGGGAGAACTATAAATAAATTGAATTACAAGGTTCATACAAAGGCAAAGGTTGCCAAAGGGGTCTATGTCAGCTCTCACCTCCAAGACAGCCTTACTCTGTACCCCAAGGCTGGTTGGTTGCGTCCACAGGGCCTGTGTGTACAAAATGCAAAGCGTCTCTGCTATTTAGATTTCTAGATTGTACATATTAGTTATATAAATATTAATAAAAAATTCTGCCCTTACATATTACATGTCACAGTTAATATTCGGCACCCTCTGTCTAGATTGCTTTTCCATATTTGCTGTTAGAACTTTATTAATAAATTCGAAGCTTGCTTTGCCTATGTGTGAATTTTGTCTGGAATATTATGTTCAGACTAGGAAGGGGAAAAAAATGGGCCATTCATTTACTGATGGATGATAGGATTGTAGGATGTGCCCTACAGTTTTAGCAATATAAGATATTACTGAGATAAGTGTTATCTTAGACACAATGCATTCCATCTTGTGTTTAACACAGCAGAGAAAAGTTTCATTGTCTCGTGGGGCCTCAGAGTTTCCCCAGGATGATAAGCTAGCGAACAAGATATCAAGGATGCTGAAGATGAGCTTCCTGTGTCTGGGAGACGAGACGGCCATGGCTCTCAATTTGGCTGTCCATTGTAACTTTCTCGGGAGCTTTGCAAAATACTGATGCCTAGGTCCTACTCATAGCTCACGGAATTCTGATTTTATTGATCTGGGGTAAGGTTAGTGCCCTGGGAATTTTTAAAGTTTCTCAGGTGATTCTAATGGGCAGACACAATTGAGAACAGCTGTTCTAAAATCACTTCCGATGGAGATTAGAGATCTATTCTAATCTGATTCTGTAATTTAAAAATCTACTCTGGTTCTCTGATTTTAAAAGTTATGCTGCCTAAGAACACCCTAGACCTGCAAAATAATCTACCAAAAGAGATTCTGTGGTCAAATAAACTTTGCAAATGTTACATAGTTACCATCCTTTAGGAGAAATTCAGTTCACCTTTACATATTAAAGATAATGGTAAAGAAGCTAGTCTTCTCCAGTGTTTCCCAGAATTTTAAAGGAAGATCCTGTTTTGTTTTGTTTTTTAAGATTTATTTTTATTGTTTTTGACAGAGAGAGTGAGAAGGGGGAGGGCCCAGAACAGTCTCTATAGTTGCACATCATTGGTTTTTCCACATAGTTTCATTTCACAGGAGGGCGCGGGGCTGCACAGGGCAGGAACTGGGCTGGGGTCTCACCCCAGTGAGAACTGAACTGGGGCCACTCCCCAGTTCAGCATATGGGTCCAGATGGGCCGGGGCGGGGATTCGATCCTCAGTCCCCGGGGGCTGCAAAGTGAGCACTTAACTCACTGAGCCATCCCAGCTTTCCCTGTTTTTTTGTTTTTATTTTAAATCTATTTTATTGTTTTGACAGAGAGAGACATACAGACAGACAGAGAGAAGGGGGAGGGCCCAGAGCAGTCTCCATAGTTGTACGTCATTAGTTTTCAACATAGTTTCATTCCACACAGGTGGGTGCGGGGCTGCGCAGGGCAGGAACTAGGCCAGCGGCCGCCTGCGTGAGAGTCATGCTGCAGCAGCGGAAACCGAACTTGGGGCCTCCCACATGGGAAGCACACCCCAGTTCAGCATATGGGTCCACAGGGGCTGGGGTGGGACTCCTGTGGACCTCGGGGCTGCAAGCCTAGCATTCAACCTGCTGCACCATCCCGGCATCCCCTGTTTTTTTTTTTCTAGTAGCTATTATGAGCCCCTGAAACTGAAGTGTTCTGTGCTGGACTCATTGGTTATGCTGCTTTGTGTTTTGTTGATTTGTTTCTGAACTTTGTGTTTAAAGAAGGAAATTCTCATACTAGTTGCTTATCTGTTCATCACAACACAAAGTTGACTAAGCTCTTATTGGTCACATGGTTTTATATTAGTAAGTACTATATCCGCATGGCTATTGAATACAGACATATGGGTATGAACCTTGCTAAAGATATCTTTTCTTTGGACCATTCCCTTTGGACTTGGTCCACCAGTATGTTAAATTCATGTTAGAATTTTTAATTCTAATATGTCTACTGTTCACATTCCTACACAACTATGTAATCTTTGTTTTTTTATTAATTGTTGATTTTCATTGAATGTATCCATTCAGAAAATATGGACTTCAAAGGCAACCCCTAAAAGCCTCTTGAAGGATTTTCTCTTGCGCATCAAGGTTGTATTTTAGCTTACTGGTAAAGGTCCTGGGGTTTTCAAAATGGTTTCTTGCTAGTCGCTTTCCTTGGTTAACATATTCAGTTCAGATGCTCACATTTAGTAGAGGTACATTAAGCAAGGCAGATGTTCAGTGAAAGTCAAGTGTCCTTCAAAGAGTAATCGCAGCATCCCAGGGACTCCCTTGAGTGTGAAACCTTCTGAGACTCAGCATAATAATTCATTGGGAGAGTTCTATTACATCCTTCTCTCCATGAAAAAAAAAAAAAAAATCCTGCTTAACCAAGATCAGCATATCTGACAGTATTGCCCATGTAGAATGCTATCTCAGTTTTTAGACTTATTGATGGAAAAGACGCAGGTATTGTCACAAGGCACTGTTGTAATTCCCATCACTAATAAAATGTTCATATTTCTGAAGGCAAATGATAAACCTGTTGAAAAGGAGACACAGCCAAGGACAAGAAATGCCTTTCATCAAGGATTTCAAAGTATTAATGTAATGTAATCTAAATGGATGCTATTTAGTTTAATTAAAGGAAAATAAAAATAGCTGCATTTTCCATCTATCAGGGTCACCTTGGGGAGGATGCAATAAGAAATCAAAGGGACTTCACCTGGTCTTGAGAGGGAAGCACCTTTGTGTTTGGTACAAAAGGTGGCGCCAGTGGATGACGTCATGATTGGAGTGACTCTAAGTCTTGCTTCTTTGCTTCCCATGAACACACACACCTTAGAACTCATAGAGCTTGTTTTATTCTTTTGCTTCTCTCATGTGGTCTAGAAGTCAGAGAGCAGATCTGCACAGAATGAAGCAGACTTTCTCAGCCTTAGCACCAACAGGTGTGTAGTTCTCTGCTGAAAAGTGCTCTCCTGTTCATGCAGAATGTTTATCAACATCCATGGCGTCTCCCCACTGGTGCCAGTAGCAAATTTGCTCCTGGCTGAGAACCATTAGAGCAAATATTGCCCAGTCTTCCTAAAGAATCCTCTGATTCACCTCTTCTCCGGCCACATTCCACTGTCTACCCAACAGCCATTAGTGCACTTTCCCTAAAAATAGGACCTTGTCACTTTCCTCTTTCAACATTTCAATGGCTCCTTATGGCACTGCAGTAAAATCTGAATTTCTGGTAGCATCCTTTCATGTAGCATCCACTATGACCTTGACCCTGCCTGTGCTCTGACGCATAGGCTACCCAACTCCCTTCCCTCACTCTTCTACATTTATCCTGGTTAACATTACCACCTTGAAGAGGCCTCTCCTGCCCACCTTTCAAGGTTACCGCTCCCTCCTACTACTCATTCTATTATCTGGTTTATTTTCTTTCTAAACACTTATTTCAGCTGGTCCCTGTCTTAGTTTACTAGTATATTGTCATTTCCCAAGCACAGGAGAATGTAAGCTCCTGGTGCCAAGGACATTTCTATAAACCTAGTACTTCATAGATACTCAAAAATATATACTATGAATGAATGAATGAATAAATGAATAAATGGGTACAGATAGGAGGAAGTAGGGACTTGGTATATGTAGTTTCTCTTTTTTTTTTACATTCAAGTTTAACAATTCAGTAATCCTTCAAATAGTGTAACAGGTATAGAGAACAACATAAACATCCTTTTGTATCTATTATACTATCCAGACAAGGTGATCTTCAGGTGCAAAGGATAAAGCGTGCCATTAAGGATTTGACAGAATCACTGTGCATATGTACATAGTATTTTATAAATACATCACCTCGACATTTTCCATGTATATCAAGTGTGTCAAACCTACAGTTCACAGGCCGCACACAGCCCAGGATGGCTTGAATGTGCCTAACACAAATCTATAAACTTTCTTAAAATATTATGATATTTCTTTTGTGATATATATATATATATATATATATATATATATATATATATATATATATATATATATTAGCTCATCAGCTCTCATTTGGTGAGTGTATTTTATGTGTGGCCCAACACAGTTCTTCTCCCAATGTGGCCCAGGGAAGCCAAAAGATTAGACTCCCTCGATCTATATAAATCAACCTTTATATGTTAAATAGTCAACAAGGGTGGAGTGCTGCAGAGAGTAAGATTCATTTCCCACCGTGAGGGGTTCACGGACAAGGAGCTCATGAAAGGTGGTCTGATAAGTGTCTCAGGATGAAATGAAGCATCAGGGGCTGGGGGAGTCTTGAAGAGAAACATTGGAACAGACAGGAGCTTGGGAATACACGTTTGAAACCAGGGAATCTGACTCGAGTTCCAGTTCTCAAAGAGCCCTGTGCTGTGATTTGGTAGAGAAACTCTTCACTTGGTTCCTGACAGGAGCACACTTACATGACCCTGCTCTACTAGGTGAGGAGTGGCTGTTGGCAAATGGCCCCTCGACACGGCCCCAGCATCCTGCAGACTTAGAAGGCCTTCGGTTTCCTCACCCACTTCTTTGGCTTCCTATTTTTCCTTGAAATGTGTGTAACTCCCAGAGCTCCCTACTTCCAAAAGTCCTCTGAACTGGTAGGCAAAAAAAATGTCTTTGGGGAACTCCCAAACATTTGTAGATTGCGATTGATAGTTTTTTCACTGCAACAGTTAGGCAAGTCTTTTAAAAGTAAGATAATGTTGATTTTCTCTCCTCATTGAAGAGTTCAGTATAAATATTGTGCACAATTTCTTTTCATTTATTTTCTGAGTATGTCAGTATTTATGTGGGGGTGGGGACAGTGGTATTTTCAGGTATTATTCTATAATTCCAAAAAAACCTGACTAGGGTATTGAGGTATGGTTACATAATGGGAATCTGGTAAGAGTATTTTGTAAAAACGTTTTTGAGAGAGAGTTTATGACCTAGTAAGTCCAGCTCATTAGTTCTTCAGGTGAGTAGCTGTTCAATGTGACTTAATTGATCAGTTTTTTCATGGAACAGCCATGAGAACAGTGAAGATTCATGTATTTATTGCATTGTGGTTTGACACAAAAACTCAAAAGGCAGTTGTCTGTCAGATTAATTTAATATGTGAGAGGCAATTCACGCTCTTCTTGACTTTGGGGGTGGGCAGAAGCTATGCACACTTTCCCCAGTTAGGTTTTTTTCCTTGTGACGTCGGATATGTCAAAATCATTCAGACTGTGTTGAATTTATGACGACACTGGGAGAAGCTCACACAGATGCCCTGAGAGTTTTCTACTCATCTGAAGATGAGTGGACAACCATCCTGACAATAAGACTCTTTCCTCCCCTATCTTATCATACTTAACATTTTAACTTTCCGAAGTACAACGCAGGAGCCATTTAGCTCCTTACTCCTTGGTTCACACTACCTTCTCCCTAACTTTTTTTTTTTTTTGCAACTTCTATGTCTCTAAGTGTTTCACTGAAATGGTTTAGGAGGTCTTTGCTTTTGCTGCCATCAGCCAAATTTATGGAGGGTTTCCTTAAACTGCCTTTATGACACCACGCCTTCTCACAGGCAAAAGAGTCACATTATCTGCAAGGCCATAGGGACTTCTCTTCTTCTCCGGGGATTTAAAGATACCCACTTTCTCATCTGTTCCTGCCCCCATGGACACAAGTGTCAAAATCTATATTGCTGGTGGCATTTGAAATGGTATATGCACAGTTCAGGAAGCATAACTGTTTACTCATTAATCACTCTGGGCCACCAGTCAAAATATTTTTCTCTGCAAAGATGCCTTTCGCATTTTGTACCAATTAATATTGGATGGAACTCCAGTCACAGTTAATCTGTGGCAAAGCTTTCATTTGCTGTCAGGCATGCAGACATGAAAAATGCTCAATGCAATATTTTAATTAATAAAAATGTGCTGAGAAGTGTATTTTTCTGGAGTAGATTTTTATTACACTTCATTACATTTCCAAATTTAATGGACACATATATTATGTCCTGTCACCATGGGAACTGCATCAAGACAGGCTTTTTATAGGCTGTTGGATATAGTTATAAAACTCTCACAAAGACAGAATTGTTTCGTGTAAGTTTTAAAAGAAGCTGTGTTCATTTACAGTATGCATAATTTAGTGCAGAGCCAGAGGCAGTAGAGAAGGTCTTTATCTGATTTAGAGACTAACAATTCTTTTTATGAAGCTGTTACGTTTTAATTATTTCAGGTCTATGTTCATGAAGATATAACTTGGCTTTTTTATGAAAGTAAATTAAAAAACACATACACTTGGTATAACCTGAAAAAAGATGACATTCTGTTATATAACTGTTTAAAAGCAAAACATTTTTTGAAAAACAAAAAAGTTCCAAACACACATAAATGAACCCCAATACCTGGCTTCCCTAACTACCAACATTATCTGTACGTATTTTATCTACTCCCCTGCCAGCCCCATGTTTCTGTGGTTGAAGTATTTTCAGGTCAATCCCAGACATTATATCATTTTACTATCAAATACTTTATAGTAGGCATCTTAAAATGGGAGGGGGAAAGTAAAAGGACCCTATAGTGAACAATGTTTTATAGTCAATAAAAAGTATCATAAAACAATATAATGGAACAAATATATAGATCGTAGTAACAAATATAACAGGCTTACCTCACTTATATAGGAAAAAAAAACTTTCAGATTGTCTAAAAAGGCAAACCTCTGCTCTCCGCTGTTTGAAAGGGACGTATATAAAATTAAATAATTTTGAAGGTTACAAATAAAGGGTAGACAAATATAATGAAATAGAACAGGGATCTTGATATAGATATGATGGAATTAAGGCTAATAGTGTTAAAATAAAGAAGGACATTTTAGAATGCTAAAGGCTGAAAGTAATAAAGAAGATGCAAAAATTATTTTTCTTGTTTATTCATTCAATAGCACAGCAACAACTTTGAAAAAGCCGAAACTACGACAGACAACAACTACAGAACCACTAACAATAGGAGATTTTAACATGCTTGTTGCAATCCTGGAAAAACCAGAGGACAAAATTCCAATAAGGACTGAGAACCCTGCACTAACATAACCAATACCGTGTAGCTAATAACTCTGTATTGACATTTGAACCCCAATACAAGAACTCATGACTTCTTTTCATGTGAAAGTCACTGAAACTGAAACTAGTGAAATCTGATGGGGAAAAGAAGTTGGAGCTTGAACCCTGGCTTGACAACTGTCCCACTTCCAAAGTTTGAAAATGTGTTCATTTTTTTCTACTTAAAATTATTGATGCATTTTCCATGTTCCAGTCACATGGCCTGCCCCATCCCAAGCAGAGATTTATTCCTTGCAATTTATGTCTTTCCATATTAAAAGTAAGCATTGGTGCTGGTTTTTACATCAGACAGAACTTGGAAGATTTTTCCTCAGGGGTTTCCAACTTTAACCTGCAACGACCTATTCCTTGTAGCCTCTTCTGAGCTTTCTGCCTTCTAAAAACGCCAGGAAAGCAATGTGAGATTTTTACAAACAGGGAGATTGCTTTTCCATCAGTCACAGCACATGTCTGACAGGTACACGGCGCTTCTTAGTTACACAGACAGGTAAAGGCAGGTCTTTTAACACAAAATGAAGGATTAAGCTGTTTCTCAGAGGTACTATTCTCCTTAGAAGGCTCCCCAGCCCCTCCCGCCCTCCCTCCAAGGGAAACGACATTTAGGAGGGAGTTTCTGGAGCTTCATTTCCGCAGGAACGCAGCATCGCTGCATTTGTGAGGATGTTTCGGGTCTCTGGGCACAGCGCTTTCCCTCCCAGGTTTCATAAAAGGAATATGAGTGAGGGGTGGGAGTCTGCTTTTCTATCACAGCAGCCAATGCACATTGTGATGGGATCACAGCTGGGGACTGGCATCTACCAAATGGTAAAAAAGTTGTGAGAAATGCAGAGGCGTTCAAAGCCACTTCACTGAAGTGGCTGGTAGCTTTGCTGGTTGGGCATTAATTCATTTGTTTACTCTCGTGCCTTTTTATTTGTTTTGCTTTAATGTCTGGGGGCTGTGAGCGGCTGCAAGTGAACATTACAAATACAGCAAAGTAGCAATGCGTGTGGTTTCTTGGAGTCAAACTGCTCAGCACGTCAGAACCCTGTACTAGCAACATGACCATAGCAATTTACTTACATTTTCTGACTTTCATATTGACCACCTGTACCATGAGAAACAGAGTAATAATAATACCCACGTTATGGAGTTATGAGAATTCAAATGAAGACTTTTTGTGAAATACTTAGCATGGCCCTTACATATGTGACACATTCTGTCGATGCTAGAAACGACACTAACAATAATTACAATATTCTAATAATTAATATTTAATCTTAAAGGTGATTGAAGAGAAACTCCTGACTGTGTGACAGCTAAAAGTGAAAATAAAGCTTTTACATAAAAAAAAATTATAATAAAAACACAACATAAAAATTTACCACCTTAGTAATTTTTAAATGTGCAAATCAGTAGTACTAAATATATTCATTTGGTTATACAACAGAACTCCAGAATTTTTTCATCTTGAAAAACTGAAACTCCAAACCCCTTAAACAAGGCTTTCCACCCCCCCAAGGAAAATTTCAGATTTATAGAAAAATTGCAATGATAGTACAGAAAACTCCCATATACCAATTTCTCCTATTATTAAAATCTAACATTAGTATGATACATTAGTGACAATTGATACTGATATATTATTATTAACTGAAGTCCATACTTTATTCAGATTTTTTCAGTTTTTACCTAATCTTACGTTTTCTGTTCCAGAATCCCAGCCAGAGTTCAACATTACTTCTAGTTGTCATGCCTCTCAGACTTTACTTGTTTTTGATAACTGACAGTTTTGAGGTCAGGTATTTTGTAGAATGCTCTTTACCTGGAATTCGTCTGATGTTTTTCTAATGATTAGACTCAGGAAAGGTAGTAACATACTAACAATATGCTATACCCATTGATGTTGACCTAGATCACGTGGCTAAGAGTGTTTGCCAGGGTGTTTGCCAGAAGCTGTAAAGTTCCTAATATTTTTAATTGCAATTCCCTAATGACAAATGATGTTGAGAATCGTTTCCTATGCCTTTTTACCTTCTGTATATCTTTTTTGGTGAAATGTACATCTAGATCTTTTGTTCATTTTTAAATGTTGGTTTTTATTTTCTTATTGTTGAATTTTAAGAATTCGTTGTATATTTTAGATACTTTATCAGATATGTATTTTCCAAATATTTTCTCCCAGTCTGCAATATCCCCTTTCATTCTCTTAACACTGTCTTTCACAGAGGGAAACTTTTCAGTAAAGTCCACTCTCAGTGTTTTCTTTTATGGATTATGCTTTGAGTGTTGTCTCTAAACACTCACCATCAAATAAGTTCATATGATTTTCTTTAAATAGCTCATTATTTTTATCTCCCCATAGGAGGATACACTTTCAGAACACTCACTACTGAGAGACTTGTTGGAAAAAAATCTCTTTATCAGTGTGAAACCCTCTGGCCAGTGTCTTTATTTCTTCAGTTGGAACAACTGGTTTTGTCTTATGAGTTGTGGTAGTGGTGTTAATTTTAGTAGAAAAAGCAGCAGCATTTATTGAGTTACCTTCTGTGTCCCAAGTTCTGTGTTATCCATATATAACCTCAGTTCTCACGACAACCCTCTAAGGTGGATGCTGTTAATAATTTAACGCTGCAGAAATGAGGAAACCAAGGTGTAGAAAGCCGTGTGACCTGCCTGGTCACCCACCAGACAAGTGGCAGAGGCCGAATGGGAGACTGACACGGTCAGTCTGACACTTGGGCACACCTGCTCCACTGTTGTCCTGGCATTTTCTTTGACATTATCACTGCTTAAAATGTTATATTCGTGACTGTAAAATTCTGTGTCCTTAACATCACCTCTTAAAACTTTCTGCATTAACTTATTGAATAATATGTGACCTAATTGCAATTAGGTCCTAGGGCTAAAATAATGAGCAAATCAGACATGGTCCTACCATAAAGAAGCTTTCAGTAAAACAAGGCAACAGGAATCCATCGAAGTGCACAAAAGTAAATATGGAATTCTGTGGTGTTGTCACAATCTATGAAACTGATGGGACTTGATGTGATATAAGCAGGAAGTGATTTATCTTTTTTTCTGTTTCTGCCTTTAAATACACTAAAAATTTTCTTCCTTATGCAAAGAGATAGCTTTGGCCTGTCCTATAAGTTTTCAATTGAAATTTTTATAGAGATGATTTTAGATTTACGTAGAGTTATGAGATATACTCGTAATACAGAGAGAGCCCATGTACTCTTTACCTACTTTCTCCCAATGGTGACATTGTACAAAACTATAGCACCATATCACAAATAGGATGTTGACATTGGTAAAATTCACTGACCTTATTTTTAATTTCCTGCTTTTATTTGTGCTCATTTGTGTTTTCATGCGTGTGTGTATGCATGTGTTTGTGTATTCAATTTTACTTAATTTTATAACGTATACAGTTTTGTGTATTTACCACCACAGTCAAGATACTGAATAATTTTATAACTACAAAGACCTCTTATACCACCCTTTTATAATAATATCCACCTTCCTTCCTGCTTCCCTCTTCTATCTCTAACTCCTGCAAACCACTAATCTGTTCTCCATTTCTGAAATTTTGTCATTTAAAAAAAGTTACATAAATAGAATCCTACAGTGTATAACCTCTTGGGACTGGCTCTTTTTTACTCATGATAATTTCCTTGGGGTCCCTGCACATTGTGGCATGTAACGACAATAGTTTCTTTAGGGAAAATGGGTTTTTGGTGTCATCACAGGAAAGAATTCAAGGACACACTGAATAAGTCAAGCAAAGAAAGCCAAGTAAGCAGTAGATTTATTAAAGGAAAAAAGAGAGTCCACTCCCAAAATAGCAGGAGAGGGCAGGCCAGGAGGAGGGCACCTGTCCCAAAAAAACAAGAGACTTAGGATTCTGTTAGAATTAGGATGCAAAGTTCCATGCAGTTCCTCACCGACCGCTCCTTCCCGTCAAGACGTAAGATTCCATTGACCTTAGTTGGCTTTTGTTGGATCTGTCATGGTGATACAGGGGGTATAGATTTTCCCTGGCCCACAATGCTAATAATATTATGATCTATTATAATTAGCTAAAGTTCACCTTGAGGGGGAAGATGGCAGCCCGAGTTACCAAAATCTAGTTCTGGCCGGTCTGGTAGCTGTACCTTTTCTTAAGAATGATCTTATCTCTTTCCTTTTTTTTTGTTGCCCCTTATTTTCTCCTCTCTTTCCTTCTCCATCACTCTTCCCGGCCCTGTTCTTCCTGCCTAAGGTTGTGTGAGCAGGGCTCTTACCTTCCTTGTCACAGGAAGTGCGTCTTTGGGAAGCTTCCTGACAACTCTTTACCACAGACAAGAAGCATTTTCAGGTAAGAGAGTGGGAAGGGGAGCTGGGCAGTAAGAGCAAGGGAATCATTCAAGGGTTTTTATGAGGTTCCAGCCAGTTTTAATCCAGAGTGTGGACAGATGATTACTCAACAAAAGTAAAGCAAAATGCCCACACAAACCCTGCCTCCATGTGTTTACATAGACATGATCAGAAACAGCCAACATTATATACGTTATGCCTTTGTCAGAAATATTTTATTCCACTCTGTTTCTTCATTTAGTTCTACATCTGCTTTTTTCAAATGGATGCACTACTGTTTAGTTGGCTAAAAATATAAAATTTAATGTCTGTAGATGGGTAGTGCCTAAATCTGTAACTTTAGCCTAATTTTCCTCAAGGCCTTGAAAAGAAGAAGGGGAATCTCGGACCCTTAAAAAGTGTAAATACTCACCCTTGTCAGAGACTCTAGGTATATTCCTTCAATGACACAACCAGTTTTCAGTCCATCTACAATTCAAACCAATTCCACGAATAGAATTTGATGACATTGGCCTCCGGTAAGGCCAGAAGCCTTACCGGAGGCCAATTATGAAACATCTCATTTATTTCCTTTGGTCATTGATGTTCTAATATATTGGCAAAAATCTATTACTTCAGTCTAATGTGATATTTTCTTTGTAAGCCCATCTTATCTTTTGCCTATGGTTCTATTGTGTTCTGTTTAAAGATTTTTCATCTTATTATATTTGTTTCATTATATTCCTGAGGTAGAGTTTCTGGATTATAATAGCTGACTCAGCCATTCTTACCTGCTTTGTGAAATGACATCATGTCTGTTTGTTTTTTTTCCTAAGGTTATGGTGTGTCTTGAGTGCTTTGTTTCAAGACAATTATAGACAATTCAATGGATGTTTGCTAATTTTCTCATTATCTTAGGATACATGTCATCCAGATCAAATGTTTATGTTCATGTTTTCTCTAATTACTCCTCACATGTTATTTGCCAATACTTATTTTGCAGCATCTCCATTATTCTTATTGTGCAAGATTATTTTTCTAATTTGACTTGGTAAACAGCCATTGAAAAATGACTACCATCATTCAGCTAAGTTCAGAGTCATAATAATTTAGTACTCTATCTTTTTATTATCAGATCTGTCTTCCATAGAGTTTATATTTTTCCCCAGTGTATTTGTTTAATGCTTTTTAAATTCTATTTCCTTCTTCTTTTTGCCTCTTAGTGGCATTACTTTTATTCACATGATCAATTCTAGCCATACTCTCTAACAGAACAGGTATTTTTCCTCCTTCTTTTGCTGTCCCCCTCTGTGGGACCATAAAGCAAATTATAGACATTAATTTTTATGACGTGGAAACCAAAGTTAAAGAAAACTGTCAGCAAGAATTACACAAATGATTGTAATTATTCTCCTTGATAAGAACTTAAGCTTTTAAATGCTGGCACTTTTAAATCCTGTCTGTAAATATGAAAAATCTTCACTTGGTACAAATTGAGCATTGCAGGAAACTGCTGTGGTATTTAATACATTAAGTAAGGGGAGTGAGAGAAAAATGAAAGGGAGGAAATTAATCTACATGTAGATATCATGACTGACACAGTTGAACCCTGTGATCAAAAAGTTAGAAAGTAAACTACATGATGAGGGCCTTGACAATTGATTTCTAACAAAAATAGTAATTAAGATAGTCTCAATGTATAGGGTCTTTCTTTGAAAAAAAATCTCACCAGTTGGACACATGATCTCATGCTTTTCAAAACGAGGCTGATAAAAGTTGAAGATTGCCCAAGGGGACTGCACATGCCACCATACAAATAAAGTACTCATGGTTAACAGTATATGACTGGCCAGAGTCCTTCATCTGGTTGGACTTGGGCTTCTGCCCAAGTCATAGCATTTTGGGTGTATGAATATGATTGTCTGATCAGTTTGGTTACAGTACAGGGTATAAATGTAGGCCCAGGGCTCTCGAACACCTAGATACTTAATTGGGGGCCCTTAATAACCATTAAATATACTGAATAGGAGTACCATATGGTCAGAGATGCCAAACCTCTCTTGTACCATATTCCCATCTTGCAAACAAGTAGGATGTTGGGTGTCCTATGTTTGTCAGAGTTCAATCAGAGAAGCAGAATCACTAGTGTGTGCACACACACGTGTTTCTTTCAGGGATTTGGCCACATGCAAGGGGGGAACCTGGTTAAGTATTCTCTTGAAGCTGTTGTCTTTACATCTGCTATTAGAGCTTGAAGCCCACAGGTCAGACAGTCTTGAAAGGAGGATGGATGTCTAGTGGGGTCTGTCAAGGACAAGCTGGAAGCCACAAGCATGAGCTGGAGCCCACAGGGACAGACTGAAACTCATGTCTGTGCTTGTCTCTGCTCTGGATGGTGTGAGTGCTCTACCAAAGCCATGGCTCTTTGTCGTGGGGTGGAAGACATACACCGAGACCAGGAGTCAGTGACACTTCTAGTAAAGAGATTGGCTGCATTTTTGCTGTTACTGCTGGCACTTTTCAAGCCCACTGCTCTTCCTTCCCCACTGCCGTACAGCTGAGCAGTCTTATTGAGAGCCTAGATTTAAATGCTCCCTCCTTCAGTACTTGTGGGAAGTTGAAACCACATAAGCCCTCCCATGTGAGGGAGCGATCACCCCAGCCCAACCCTCTAACCACCATGAAACCCCACGCAATTCTCTTTTCTCAGCTCGCTCCCCAGCTGTTTTCAAACCTGCTTGAGAGCCTGCCCTGCTCTCTCCAGAAAAATCTCATCATGTGAGTGATGACCCTCTCCTGGTGCACGTATAATCTCAACGTCTGAACCAACTGTACATGTGGGCAGCACTATCCCTCCTCTGTGGAGTGCCCACAGCAAAGTAAGAGGAGCCAGGTTAACATGGGGCAGTTGAAGGCCCAGTCACTATGTCGTGCATCAAGATGCTCAGCAACAATGTACATGAGCGCTGAAAGGCCTGACCTCCCAATCTCTCCTAAGAACCTCTCTTGTGGTTTAACCTAATGTGGAACATTTAGAAAAAAGAATTTCTGGAAATGTTTCTCTATTAAGCCAGCTTAACATGTTGCAAAGCCACGATAGCTCCTCTTTGATTCCCCCACCCTTTTTTGATGCCTGAAATCATTTAGTAATTGACTAACCTAATCGGTGAGTTCCAGTTCTCTACATCTACTCCTTTTGTTCTTAAATGAGATATTATGAAAGCAGTTAGCACAGTGCCTTGCACATGTATAACACTTAAAAATAAGATATGATTTCATTTGGCAGGGCTGGCCATTCCCATCAACCCGTGAGGAAGGCTCTTGACTTCTCTGGCCAAGCACCCTCTGAGGCTGGAGTTCAGAAAGTATGGAGGAAAGTAAAATGGAGGAAATTCATACCCATGACAAATCTGGCATGCTTCTGTGGGGCTGCCACAGAGCGTAAAGGATTCTGATTGTTAGCAGAAGCAGATTTCCAGAGCAAGAAGTCCATGGCACCAGGCATTCACTTTCCATTTTAAGTGTGTTTTTTTATTAGCTGTGTAAGTCTGAGAATTTATTACACTCCCCCCACTCAAACTCCAGACTTTTCCCCAGAGTTGAAACAGATTTTATTATATGTCTAGCTCTTCTACTTAGTTTTCTTAAGTCCTTCATTCCTTTTTAACACAGCCCTTGGTTCTCCTTTTTGCCCTCTACTCTGGTTTTCGGGTAAAAGACTGCATGTGCTTTGGGTTTTATTTGAAAGGATCCACGTCTATTAATTTCCTCAAGTACATTTCAGGAGCACAACTAGACACTTGGAAAAAAAAAAGAAACTAATGTGCAGAGAGTCTAATGAAATACTGGCAGGGAAATCATTCCTTTGTGTAAGTGTGTTACAGTAAGCAG